>PVJS01032023.1:8260-23129 GCA_004027185.1 Glis glis | reverse complement strand
GGAGACCAGAGGATCCAGGTTCGAGGCCAGCCTCAGCTCGCTCTCTCTCTCTCTCTCTCTCTCTCTCTCCCCCTCCCTCCCTCCCCCTGTCTCTCTATACCTAGTGAGACCCTCCGCAACTTCGTGAGACCCGGTTTCAAAATAAAGTATAAAAAAATAGGGCCGGGGGTGTAGTGCGGAGGTAGAACACCCATGGGTTCAATCCCCGGTACCGCAAAATAAATAAATAAATAAATAAATAAATAAATAAATAAATAAATAAATAAATAATAAATATAAAAAATAGGGCTGGGGGTGTAGCTTGGAGGTAGAATGCCCCTGGGTTCAATCCCCAGTACCACAAAAATAAAAAAAAAATTTTTTTAAATAGTAGAACACCTCTGGATTCAATCCCCAGTACCACAAAAAATAATAAAATAAAATAAAATAAAATAAAATAAAATAAAATAAAAAATGAAAGCAAATAGCCGGGTATGGTGGCCCACGCTTATAGTCCCAGTACTTGGGAGGCTGAGACAGGAGGATCCGGGTTCACAGCCAGCCTCAGCTACTTAGTGAGGCCCTGTTTCAAAATAAAGAAAAAAAATAGGGCTGGGGGTGTAGCTCGGAGGTATAATGCCCCTGGGTTCAATCCCCAGTACTGCAAACAAATAAAAGCAAATAAAAAGGACTAGGGGTATACCTCAGTGGTAAAGCACCCCCGGTTCAATCCCCAGTACCACAAAAGAAAAGGCATCCTCCACCACCACCAGTGACCAGGTTGCTTCTGAAGTGCAGGAGGCTGCCTCCTCTTCCTCATGGCACCCACTCATTCACAGAGCAGAGACCACCACAGGATTCAAATAGATGATGCAGGTCAAGACCCAGCACAGCGCCTGTGCATGGGGGAGGCATTGCTCCTGCTATTGGCCATTATTATTGTCACAGTCGTAGCCATTCCCATTATTATTTGTGGCAGAGCCAGGCAACTCCATGGGGACCCAGTGAGCTTCAGGAGCTCCAAGCCCCAGACCTGCACAGGCTTTTCCCACAGCTGCCTCACAACGGTGAGTCTGTTCCTCGGGAGAGCTCCCAGGAGCTGCTCCATCATAGCTGTCTATCTCCAGTGTCCTGTTGATAAGATCTGTTAACATTCTCAGCTCCATCTCTGAAATATACAAAGAACAGGGCCTGTTTGTTCAATCCAAGCTTCTAAGGTTTAGCTCCCAAAGGAAATTAAATTAGGTGCCTGGAGCTACGACAGTCTGTCGTGTTTCTTTGCAGAGAATGTCACCCTTAATATCATGCAGATCTTGTGTATAATTTCCCCCCTTTAATTCTTTTAAAATAATGTGAGGTTTCCAGCAGAAACCAGCAAATCACCAAAAGTGAAAATGGAGGAGCGCCTAGGATTTGTCCCCATTTTGGCTGTTGCCATCCCCTCCCCCAACTGAGTACAAAATAAGTCCACACACAGATGGCACTGCGTTTGGTGGTGGGTCTGCTGAAAGCCTCCATAACTCACCCTTTCCCAGCACTAATTCCAGACCTTTGTCAGAGAATGGCTTGAGACTGGACTCAGTGTGTCCATGGTATTACCTTTCCTGTGGCTGAAAAACCACTGCCTTTGGAGTCTCACTGGGTGGCCACAATCTGTAAGCACCCCCATCTCACCCCCAGCACTAGTTACAGCCCCAGACCTGTGCACCACTCTGGTAGAAAGCCCCTCCCTCCAGATTATTTGTGGGTTAGAAATGAGCCCTGCCTGGCCCAGACTAGAGCCACTGTCACATAACTGGATTTGAGGTATGCTTGTGTTTTTGCTAGCATTTGCAGAGATGGCAACAAGCCCCAAAAATGCCAAAAATGTGAATGTGACTTTTATACTACTCAAGCAGACTGGTGATAACTGGTGGAAAAGCTCTGGACTTGTGGGGGCACCCCGGGGATAAGAAAGGACGAGGAAGAGCAAAGGCCTAGGCCATAGCAGGGCTGCATATGAGTGACAGAAGCGTCGGTGGGTAGGTCCCACTCTGCAGAGCTCAAAGGAAGAACCAGGAGGGGACACCTGGGGTGGGCACTCCCCTGGGCAAGCCTTGCACGTTCATGTTTCTCTCTCTCTCTCTCTCTCTCTCTCTCTCTCTTTCTCTCTCTTTCTCTCTCTCTGTCTCCTTTGTCCCTCTTACTCGAGGCCTGAGCTCCTAGAACAGAAGCTTTGGTGAGGACATGAGGGCCAGTGGTCAGGGCTCTTGGTTCCAGACAGCTTCCATCCTGTCAGCCAAGGGAGGGTGCTGGTCCTGTGGGAAATGGGCTGCCTTCATGCCTGTCCCTGGAAAACTGAATGCTTGAGTAAACGTCCTAGAGCTAAGAGTTCAAGATTTTATTATTTTATTTTTATTTATTTTGGCACTGGGGATTGAACCCAGGGATGTTCTACCTCTGAGCTACACCCCCAGCCCTTTATATTTTGAAACAGGGTCTCACTAAATTGCTGAGGCTGGCTTTGAACCTGCAATCCTTCTGTCTCGGCCTCCCAAGTACTGGGATTACAGGTGTGCACCACCATGCCTGGCTGAGTTCAAGATTTGGAAGCAGTACTTCAGGCACTAAGTTCCTAGTCCAGGCATGATGTGGGTACGGTCTTGTCTCAGCCCCACAGACCTATCTGTGCCTCAGTTTCCTCCTCTCTAAGGAAACTGAAGGAGATACGGTAGATGAGCAGTCAGCACAGTCACCCCCACCCCATCGGTTTCCTTCCCTTGGGGTCCACCCCACAAGGGCCTTGCTGGCCCTCCTTGCTTGCTTTCCTTTCTCTGCCACTTCACTTTATCTCACAGTGTGGGAACTTCTGTTGTTATCAAAGCGGACAACTCCCAGGGGAAACCTGATGGGTATTTTCTCAAGTTCTTGCTTCCCAGCTTTCGCACAGGGAAGGCTCCCCTCAGAGGAGCTCCTCACCTTGGCCTTCGCCCCATTGCCCTTCTTCCTCAGCGTCCTTCCTGGGGTACCAGGGTCTGCTGGAGAGGTGGAGAGGCAGGGAGAGCCAGAGCCTGGGGGAGACCCTGTAGACAGGACAGGGAGGAGGGAGGGGAAAGGGCCAGAATCTAGAAGAGAAAAGACATCTTCAGCCGGGCATGGTGGCGCACGCTTGTAATCCCAGTACTTGGGAGGCTGAGACTGGAGGATCCAGGTTCGCAGCCAGCCTCAGGTACTTAGCGAGGCCCTCAGCAACTTAGTGAGAAGACCCTGTTTCAGAATAAAAAATAGGGCTGGGGGTGTAGCCCAGAGGTAGAATGCCCCTGGGTTCAATCCCCAGTACCACCACAAAAAAAAAAAAAAAGACATCTTCAGCCAGGCCTGGGGCGAGCATGGCACGGCCCAGCAGAGCCACCTGACCAGAGCAGTGGTTGGGAAGGGCCCATCAGGTTGAGGAAGGCCTGGTATTAGAGGCCCCGAGCACCCCTGGGCATCCCTACTGGCCCAGAAAACTTGTTTAGGGGATGAAGGTGGTGATTGTGCTAGCCAAATAATGGGGCCAGACTGTTCAACATCAAACATCAAAGCGATGGTATCAGCCTAGAGCAACAGAGTGGGAAGCTAGAGGGGACCTAGAGAAGAGGCACCTCAGAAGCCTTGAAGAAGCCGGCATGGTCCGCACGCCTGCAATCCCAGTACTTGGGAGGCTGAGACAGGAGGATTGCAGGTTCAAAGCCAGCCTCAGCAACTTAGGGAGGCTCTCAGCAACTTAGCAAGACCCTGTTTCCAATTAAAAAATAAAATAGGGCTGGGGGTGTAGCTTGGTGGTGGAAGGCCCCTGGGTTCAATCCCCAGCACTACAAAGAAAAGTCTTGAAGAGCTCAGCACTGAATGGGCAGCAGGGCAGGGGCTTGGGAGCCAGCCCGAGAGGATACTGTGGGTGGGGAGCGAAGCTGAGAGTCTATTATTCCCCATCTGTAAAATGAGAGAGGTTGGTCCACAATCTCCAAATTCTCCAGCTCAGACATTCTTGGATGTACCTTCCGGGGCACTTCCAGATTTCAGACAGGGCTTGTGTTCCAAAGCAAAACAGATTCCTTTTGTCCTACCAGGTTGGGGTGGGGAGGGGGACGCAGAGCCTCATGGGGCATGGAAGATGTAGGCAACCGTCTTCTCTGTTCCTTGGCTTTTCCGCTTCCTCTCTACTGCCCTGCAACGTGCAGGAGACCTGAACAGCCAAGAGAGGGTGCCCCCCCAACTGATTTCCATCTCCCTTCTGGGAACAGCACTACCCACCCTCCAGATGTCCCCACCGCACTTCCCCACTGTCCTCTGACCCCCTTCCTTCTCCACCTCGCTCTGGCAATATTGCAGGCAGGTGGTGGTGGGAGGCATAAGGGTGTGCGGTCAGGGAGAGGCCTCAAGCACTTCCCTCTGTCCCTGGAACTGAGCAGTGGGCTCATCCCTCCATGGCCAACAGAAAGATCCATAGCTTGGCAGCTGGCAAAATATATATATATATTTAAAAAAGTAAAAGTCTGCCTTGTGCCTTCTTCCCAGATTCTGTTGACTGAAGAGTTTGTAGAGAAAATGTTGGAGGACTTAGAAGATTTGACTTCTCCAGAAGAAGTAAGCCTATTTGATTTCTTTCTCATGGCTGGGCTGTCTCCAGGAGAGAGGGAAGGAGGGAGGGAGGGAGGGAGGGAGGGAGGGAGAGAGAGAGAGACAGTGTGTGTGTGTGTGTGTGTGTGTGTGTGTGTGTGTACACGTGCACACGCACGAAGGCTGCTCTCTGAGGTGCCAGGATTGGCTGGGGGGAGCCCCCAGGAATATTAAATGGCTTCATTTCTGTTTCCACGAACCACCACGGTCCCCTGCTCCACCCCCACCCTTGCGAGGACACCCAGCAAATTGTCTGAATTGCCAGCTCTTGAGAACCTCATTGAAGAGGCAGCCAGGGCCTTCAGGCCAGTACGAGTTCTCCCTAGCCCCTGCTGTTCCCTGGCAGGTTCTGAACAGAAGGCCCATGTCTGCTGCCAGAGAACATTCCACTGGGGAGTTCTGGTGGGCAGTGAAGGACTCCTGCTCTCTTCTTAGGCCACCCAGGAGCCACTCTCTCTTCTCCAGCCATAAGCCCTCCCCTCTTAAGTCGCCTCTTCCGGGCTCGCTCGGAGTTTGAGGAGCTGGCAGGCCAGGTAGGACTGTGCCTCCCCTTGGCTACTTCTCCGGATTACAAGAATGGAGTCCATAATCCCCTTTGTTTTTCTTCCTTGTTCCCAGCATTCTCATTTGTGGGGACTTACCTCATCTTGGAAAGTCCCTTCCCTTCCCCTGCCTCCTACTAACCAGTACCCCAACGGGATCGGAGCCTTCCTGGCCTCAATGCCTGACAGGCTAGTGGAACATTAGCAAGCCACCCAGGCCTCTGGAGAGCTCTTCCGGCCCTCCCCTGCCTGCGCCAGACATAGGCCCTTCCCTTGCCCTGTCTGCCGGGAACCTTGCCTGGGGAGAGCTCCTTTACCTCCCAGGGGCCCGCAAGAGCTTCCAGCTGCCAGGGCTCCCAGGACCACACGAGGCAGGACACAGAGGCCTCTGATGTTCATGAGGCTGAGTGCTCAGGGCAGGCTGGCCTGGCCTGGTCTCTAGGTGGACCGGAACTCCTCAGAGCTGGTCATCCCAATAGGGCAGTGTCTTCTCTGTCCTCTAGGATACAGTTTAATAAATTAATTCATTTATACATTCCAAAGTCATCAAGCACCCAATCTATGCCAGCCAATCAACCCCCACAAGTCGCTGAGGCCTGGCTCTTCATTTAGTCAGGCCAGAGCCAGCGCCCAGAAGTACTTCCGGAAAGGCCTTGTTGCACTGAGATGGCACTGTGCCAGGCTGCTGCTTGGGTGTTGAGGGGGTAGGAGGGGGACAGTCCAGGCAAGAGGGACAGGAGCCAGGGGGAACTTAGGAAAGTAGGTCACTGAAAATGACTTTTTTTTTTCTTTCCTGTCCAGAGGCTGTCCCCCTACCCTGCCCCACTCTCTACTTGGTCCTGGCATGGACAGTCCCCCATCACAGGGAGGGCAGAGGGAGTCAGCCAGGCAGCATCGGGGCCTGTCCACCTCCAGCCCAGCTCCAGGCAGGCTGAGAGTTGTTTTCTCCTTTCGACACTGGCCTTGATTTGTGGCCTAGTTCTGGGACAGTGGGAGTCATAAAAGTCAGACCCTAGCTGGGCGTGGTGGCGCACGCTTGTAATCCCAGTACTTGGGAGGCTGAGACCGGAGGATCCGGGTTCATGGCCAGCCTCAGCTACTTAGTGAGGCCCTCCATGACTTAGCGAGACCCGGTTTCAAAATAAAGAATAAAAAATAGGGCTGGGGGTGTAGATCGGAGGTAAAATGCCCCTGGGTTCAATCCCCAGTACCACAAAAATAAATAAATAAATAAAAATAAATAAAGAATTAAAAAATAGGGCTGGGGGTGTAGCTCAGAGGTAGAATGCCCCTGGGTTCAATCCCCAGTACCGCAAAAAAAAAAAGTCAGACCCTACTCCCAAGCTTCAACATTAGACCAAGTCAGTGAGCATTTAGTGAGCACCATCTGTGTGCCAGGCTACGTGCAAGGTCCTAGAATCCAGAGGAAATAAGATGTCAGCTTCTTCCCCCTCCCCCACAGAAGCCCCCAGGTGAGTGGGAGAAATAAAACTGGAGCTGATGCATTGTCCCTGGGGTGGGACAGGAGACCTCCATTTTTCCTCAGCTACCACTGGGACCCCTCTGAGCTGGGAACCCCAGGAAGCACATGAGAATGAGACGGAGGAGTGGAGCATGGGTATTTGCTCCCTCTGAGGATGCAGCAGGGCCACAAGTGTAGGTGTGACTTTGGGGCCAAACCAAGGCCTCCTTCCCATTGGCCCCTTTGGCAAAGTCTATGGAGGACCGGCTGTAGGGGCCTTCCCACACCGGCCTTGGAAAGAGAGGCCAAGGCAACGACAGACCTCAAGGCATTCCCTACAGCCTCCTCACCCTGCCCGGCCCCATCCTCCAGCCTCAGGGCCTCGGGGAGCAGATTCCTCACATGCTTGTGGCTGGAGGCAGAACCAAGGAAGTGAGCAGGAGGGAGGTCAGCACAGTCCAGGAAAAGCTGAAAGCACGCCTCCTCCAACCTGGCTAGTTAGTGGCAGGGCAAGGGGAAAGCGGGGCTGAGGGAAGCCCTACCCCAGCTCCCCGGGTCCTGGACAAACATCCTGCCTCTCTCAGCAGTGACTGGGAAGTAGCAGTGGAATCTGCTAACCACGCACGCTCTGGGTCTGTGCTTGCTCCCTCCACAGTTCAAACTTCCCAAAGAGTACAGCTGGCCTGAAAAGAAGCTCAAAGTCTCCATCCTCCCTGATGTGGTGTTCGACAGTCCGCTGCACTAGCCTGGGCTGGGCCCTGCAGGGGCCAAGGGGAGCCCAGCTGCTCCCTAGTGACTTCCGGTGGAACAGCTGCCTAAAGGAGATTCCCACAAATAAAAGGACAAGCATGAGGACGACTGTGCAGCCACCAGCACAGCACCGCAGCCCAGTGGGATGCCCTGCATGGGCCTTGGCCCCACCTCACCTCTAGCTCAGGGGCCTTCCCACCAGTGGCCAAGCCCACATGACCAGGCCCTCCTCGTCCCCCAGGGCCAGTGAGCCGGCACATGCAAAGCCTCCCTACCTGCTGGAGCCACAGGTTCTGGTTTGAGATTTGACTCTGGACCCTTGATGTGCCCCTGGGTGAAGTCAGACTTTGTCTTCACCTAGCCCTGCCTGCCCCACAGCCCGGTGCCGAGTACACGTGGGAGTGTGCCGCCCAGCTCATCCCTGGCCAGCTTTGGCTAGTCAGGCTGCTCCAGCTACAGAATGATTCCTCCCATCACGTTTGGTTTTCTTCTTCCTTATTTTATTTTGTAGAAACCGGATGGTATTTTATCGCTCGGCAAGGATGTCTAGAAGCCGTGTGTTCAATGTTTTTTAAACAGAACTTTATTCCAAGATGAACTCTCTCTCTCTCAGACAGGGGCCTGGGGCTCTGTCTCCCCCTGCGCCACCACCAGCGGAGGCACAGGGTGCTGGCCTGCCAGCCTCACTAGGGGCCCTTCTTCCCAGCTGGGCCGGAGGAGCCTGGGGCAGGGGGAGTAGAGGCACTCTCCGGGCAGCCTTGAGCTCCATTTAACTGGGACCAGGAGGGATGCTGCTGCTGTTTTCCAAGTGAACTGTGCCTCCATAAGGTTCAGGGGCCTTCAGGGACTCAAGGATTTGGTGACCCCAGCCTCATCTTCCAGGCCTCTTCCACCCATCCAAGTCTGCCTAGGAGAGAGGAGGCACACCGCCTCACAGACCATCCCCTCCTGCTACTCAGGGCCTGGCTCTCTAGCTCTTTGACCACCTGTCCCCTTTCCTCATCCCCTGGGCTTCTCAGCCCCCAGGCTGCAGGCCTCTGGCTTATTAAAAACTGAAAAATCAACCTTTCAACATCTCTTTCACTTTGATTTTGCCCACACTGCTTTGTGCTGTCCTCCTGTCTTCCCTATATCCATTCTTTTCTCATTTTTCTTCTGCTGTTCCTTGTCCTGTCTTCTTTCCTGCATCCTGGCCTCTCATGGTCCTTGGTTCCTCAACCCCAGTACTACAGATCTTACAGTCTGCCCTCTAGAAGCTAACCCATCTCTGGCCCAGTTTGGAGGTTCCTCTTGAGTTATCTCCCACTCCTGACCTAGAATCAGCAAGTCCCTCTCCTGCCCTCTAACCCCTAACTCTAGGGACTGCTCCTTCAGATCACCCTGCAAGCACTCCAATGCAAAATCATTTGGTCTGTCAGAGAGCTTGCAGGGCTCCTCCCTGCCCCTCTCTGCTGCCATCACCCACATGGGTACCACCCAGGGTGCCCTAAGAGGCCCAGAGGGTGCAAAATCCCTCTGATGAGAGATCTAATCAAAGAGCTGCCTCCGGGGGTCATGAGGACACTGGCTGGACTCTCCAGAGATCAGGAGTTGGACTTCCAAGGGACCACTAGGCCTGGCCCCTTTTCACACCTCCGAGCTATCCTGTTAACTCCATCAAGCTCAGACCTTCAAGGCAGATCAGTCTGGAGCATTTGGGAGAGACTGCCCCTCCCCCAATCAAGATGCCAGCCTCCCGGACCTGATACTGGACCTGATACTGTCTGCAGCTGCACCTGCTGCCCTGAGGACTTCCCAAAGGATGCTTTCCAGCCTTCTCCACCAGGGCAGCCCTGCCTTTGGAGCTCTTGTCTTTGACATTTCAAGGGCAGAGGGGTGCCATGAGTTTGCCTCCATTCCCTGTCATCCTGATCAGTATCTCCCCACATTCTCCCTTCCTGGGGAGCTGCCCAGGAAATCCCTGCTGCAGCTTGCCCTACCTCCTCTGCCTGGCTTTGGGGGTGCATGTTCTGAGCTATGATTTGTCATCAGCGTGTGAGGCATCTGGTCAGCAATTTGCCCCAGGCCTGCAGGGCTTTCAGAGACTGATGGGTGGCACCACCAGCTTGGTGACCCCAAGCTTGGATAGCTGGGGACAGCAGGAGGAAGCAGGTAAGCTCTGAGATAATAAGACCAGGAAGCCTGGGGCCCCTTCCTGTCCCCACCATGTCAGGAACCTTATGAACATCTAAGATCCTGCTGGTGCCAGGCCCCCATCATTTCCCTACCCAGCATTGACTCTAGGAGAGTGACAGGGCCCGCCATCTCTCACCAGCCCTCCCTTTCCCTTGGGCTCTGGTTCCTCCCAAAGGTTTCTCAGGGAGGGGGCTCTCCATTGAGCAGCGGACTAGTAAGCGGGACCCCGACTGAGGATCAAGCAAGGCTGACCTGTGCCGCACCAGCACAGCTTCTGACTGGTGGTAGGCGCTCAGGAAATGGGCCCTTTTTTCCTTCCCTGCAGCTTTATGGGAGCCCTAGACCTCTATGGGTCAAGGAAGCAGGGAGCCTCCCTTCCTCCGTCTGCCTCTTGTGTAGGCTTGCCCAGTCCTAAACCGCACCTCCAGTTCCCTGGTGCTAGAGCTCCAGAGAAGAGGCTCCGCAACTCACTAAGGACAGCGAGTGCCCACTCTCTAAGGACCATGTGGACTGCAAGAGGAAGGACACTCCTTGGGCAAGGCTCTGAGGTGAAGCCTGTGGGAGAGTCTAGAAGGGCTAGAGTATTGTAAAACCCAGACCCTGGGTCTTGGGACTGAATTTTGAGACTGAACTGAGAGCCGGGAGAAAATCCAAAGGTCGGTGCCCCTATGGGGCAGACCAGTAGAGAATTCCCTAGACTGTATTTTTTTATCTGCTCTTCCCTCTCTACCTTCCAGGACCTCCATAACGGATAAGGTGCCTGGGTCCCTGTTACAAGTCAGGAGCCCCGTAGGGAGACCCCTCCTTTTGTACAAGTACCTGAATGCTGCAACAAGCAGACTTTTGTAAAATTTTATATTAGTTTTTAATGTCAGTGGCGACTCCATTCCTGGGCTGCAGCCAGCCTTGGGCTTTTGTAAGAATTTTTGAGTGACTCACTTAGATGTTCCTTCTTGCCCCCTCTTCCTCTGTGTAATCTAAGTGCATTAAACATATTTGCAGAAGTGCCTGAGTCGTGTGTTCCTTTCCGGCTGCCTGGAGTAGGGGAGCAGAAGCCTGGGGCCCTGGCAGCCACTTAGAAGAAGCAGCATGGGGGGACCTGAGGAGCATTCTTGGGAGTGCAGGGGTGTCAAGATGTGGGGTCACAACGCAGCTGGTGACTCTCCAGTCATGCAGAGATGACTGCTGGGACAGGCTCTCCCTTATAGCTCTTGGTTCTAAGGTCAGTGGGGTTGGAGCGAAGGACACAGTCTGGGGTGATGAGTGGGTGGGACCCTCTCTCTCATACTTCATTCCTCTTCTACCCACCTCTCACCAAAACCCTCCTCCTCTTCGTGGGGAGAGGGACCCCAACAGGTGAGGAAGATGGGCCTTCTTTACCTCCAGCTCAGGAGTCCTGTTCCCTTCCAGCTAGCTACCAGGCTAGCTGGGCTGAATTCAGATGCTCACCAGGCATCTGAATTCAGCCTCCTAATCCAGGGCCTGGGGACAAGACTGGATCTAGAGGGAGAAGCAGTCTCCGAACCAGACACACCCCCTGAGGGACACAGGCCAGCCCTGCTTCCTAGCAACTCCTGGAGGCCTGGGCTGGGTAGGAGGCAGGGTGGGTGTACCTTCCTTTCTTGGACTGCACTGCGGCTCCTGGCCTCCCAGGGCCCTAGTGCAGCAAAACAGAGCCCAGTGCTGGGGTGCTGGGGAGGAACAGCCTGGAGCCCTGAGGCAGGCAGACAGGATGGCCTCTACACCCAGACAAGACTCCTGGAACCTGTGGGGACCGCCAGGGACCCTCACACAGCTTTTTTTTTTTTTTTTTTTTGGTATTGGGGATTGAACTCAGGGGAATTCTATCTTTGAGCTATACCCCCAGACCTATTTTTATTTTTAATTTTGAAACAGGATCTTGCTAAATTGCTGAGCCTGATGGCAAACCTACAATCCTCCTGTCTCAGCCTCCCAAGTAGTGGGATTACAGGCATGTGCCACCACGCCCAGCTTCCTAAGAGTGCTTTACCACTGAGATTTTCCCAGCTCTTTTAATTTTAATATTTTTTTATACTGGGGGTTGAACTCAGGAGCATTCTACCCCTGAGCTAAACCCCCAGCCCTATTTTATTTGTTTACTTGGAAACAGAGTCTCACTAAGTTGCTAAGAGCCTCACTAAGGGCTGAGGCTGGCTGCAAACCTGCAATCCTCCTGTCTCACAGCCTCCCAACTACTGGGATTGCAGTCATGCTCTGCCACGCCCAGCTTAATTTTTTTTTAATTTTGAAATGGAGTTCAAGGCCAGCCTTGAACTTGACATTCTCCTGCCTCAGCCTCTTGAGTAGCTGGGATCACAGACATGTGCCTTGTTGCCCACACATTCTTTCCTTTTGTGCTAGATCTGGTTTTCTGTCCCTGCCACTGGCCTGGCCTTTTCTCCTGTTCCTCAGAATGGGGCTGCAGCAGCTGGACTTGTTGGCACAGGCCTGTAATCCCAGTACTTGGGAGGCTGAGACAGGAGGATTGCAGGTTCAAGGACAGCCTCAACAAGTAGTGAGATTCTCATCAACCTATCTAGACCCTGCTTCAAAAAAATAAAACAGGACTGGGGGTGTAGCTCTGAGGTAGAATGCCCCTGTGTTTAATCTCCAGTACCACAAGAAAAAATGATAAATAAATAAATAAAAGGGTTGGGGTGTAGCTCAGAGGTAGAATGCCTCTGGGTTCAATCTCTAGTATCCAAAAAAAAAAAAAAAAGGAACGGGGCTGCCACACCCGGGGGTCATGATAGAGGTCCTGCAACATCACTAGGCAGGGAGTGGGTTGTCAGTCCCTGTGTAGGAGCTCTTGGTTCCCCTCCCCATCTTCTGTGAGATCCAGCCTCCTGGGGGACCTCCCCTTCCAAGGTCAGCATTCCTCTTTCCCCTTTGATCTCTTTCAGAACTCTCTTTCAGAACTCTGGCTAGGGGCTGGCCCCTAGAGAAGTGGGGTAGGTCCTACCTGGACCCTCGGGCCCTTAGTCCTTCAGGTGGCCAGAAAAAAGGGAGGAAGCAAGAGGGTGTAAAGCCAGGCTGACAACCCCAGAGGGGCCGGGCCACACCCCTCCCCCTTGCTGCCTGGAGGAGGGGGCGCTTATCTCGCCCTCCTCTCTGACTCCCCAAGGTCAGGGCGAGGTTCTTGTCCCTGAGAATGCAGATTACTGAGATCCTGTACATCCCTGGTTCCTGCAGACAGTACCAGGCAGGGGTTGTTTGTGGAAAAAGAAGTGCTCCTGGGCCTAGACAGTCTCTAGAGCAGAGACCTTAGCTCTGGATTTAGGGAGGGGAGAAATCTGTCATATGATTTTTTTTGTTTTTGTTTTTGTGGTATTGGGGATGGAACCCAGGGGCATTCTACCTCCAAGTTACACCCCAGCCCTGTTTTTTTTTTTTTTTTGGTTTTTTTTTTGTGTGTGTGGTACCGGGGATTGAACGCAGGGGCGTTCTACCTCCACGCTACGCCCCCGGCCCTATTTTTTTATACTTTATTTTGAAACCGGGTCTCACAAAGTTGCGGAGGGCCTCACTAGGGAGAGAGAAAGAGAGAGAGAGACAGAGAGAGAGCAAGCGAGCTGAGGCTGGCCGCGAACCCGGATCCTCCGGTCTCCGCCTCCCAAAGTACTGGGATTACAAGCATGTGTCACCACGCCTGGCCTGTTTTTTTTAATTTTTTCATTTTGAAACAGGGTCTTGCTAGGTTGATGAGAGTCTCACTACTTGCCAAGGCTGTCATCGAACCTACAATCCTCCTGTCTCAGAGGGCTATGTCACACAGCCCTGCAATCCTCCCGTCTCAGCCTCCTAAGTACTGGGATTACAGGACTGTGTCATCACTCCTGGCCCATATGATCTTTAATGTCTCCTCCAGAAAGGCCTGTACATCCTGCCACGAGTCTGCTCTGCCTTATTTCAGGGTCAAGGGCCCTGGGGAGGGGGCCACAGGCTGCAAGGCCAAGGGACCGGGCAGCTGCAGAGATTTGCCAAACTGGCCTGACCAGAAGGAGGATGCAAACTGGAGGTGACTGGGGCCAGCCACAGGCCACAGAGAGGCCAGGATGGGGCAGGGTCATCGCTGGGCAGGAGAGGGAGAGATGTGTCCCAGACTGCAGGGCAGGTCGGGACTCAGTCTGGAACAGTCTGGGAGGGGCAGCCACCCCCAGGCCCCTTCTGGGGACACTCTGGGACTGACCCAGTCCTCTCCTCTCTTCTTAGTGCAGGAAGTCCTTGGGAGAGCTGAGAGCAGGCAGAATGGGAAAGGGGCGCTGGTTGCTGGTGAGTGTCCATGGTGGTGTGAACATAGCCCTCTGACAATATACGGGGTGAGGGAGACTTTGAGGGTGTCGTGACAAGAGTAGTGACCTTATTGGAGCCAGAGAACCAAGAGCTGAAAGCCTTTTCCTTATTTTTCCAATTTCACCCACCCCGCCCTGCCCCCCATCTTGGTGCCGGAGAGATCTAAAGGCATAAAGGAGAATGGAAAGCTGGGCCTAGTGGTCCATGCCTGGGGAGATCATAAAGGCTTCCTGAGACCTGGACGCGGTGGCGCACACCTGTAATCCCAGTACTTAGGAGGCTGAGACAGGAGAATTGCAGGTTCGAGGACAGCCTCAGTAAGTAGGGAGACTCAGTAACCTGGCCAGACCCTGTTTCAAAATAAAAATAAGAGCTGGGCATGGTGGCACACACCTGTAATCCCAGTACTTGGGAGGCAGAGACAGGAGGATTGCAGGTTCGCGGCCAGCCTCAGCAATATAGTGAGGCCCTCTGCAACTTAGACCCTGTTTCAAAATAAAAAATAAAAAGGGCCGGGTGTGGTGGCGCACGCTTGTAATCCCAGTACTTTGGGAGGCAGAGACAGGAGGATCAGGGTTCGCGGCCAGCCTCAACTCTTTCTCTCTCCCTCTCTCTCTCTTTCTCTCTCTCTCTCTCTACTTAGGCCCTCCGCAACTTCGTGAGACCCGGTTTCAAAATAAAGTATAAAAAATAGGGCCGGGGGTTTAGCGCAGAGGTAGAACGCCCCTGCGTTCAATCCCCGGTACCGCAAATAAATAAATAAATACATACATACATACATACATACATACATACATATATACAAAGGGCTGGGGTGTAGCTTGGAGAAAGAATGCCCCTGGGGTCAATCCCCAGCACCACACACAAAATAAATAAATAAATAAATAAATAAATAAATAAATAATAAATAAATAAATAAATAAAAATAAAATAGGTCCAGGAGTGTAGCTCAGAGGTAGAATGCCCTGGGTTCAATCCCCAGTACAAAAAAAAAAAAAGCTCTCCAGGG
>PVJS01032022.1:0-23036 GCA_004027185.1 Glis glis | reverse complement strand
TCCAACGTATGTGTTTGGCACCTTTGTCAAAAATCAATTGGCTATAAGTTTGTGGACTTTTTTCTGTATCTTCTATTCTATTCCACTGGTCTATGTGTCTGTTTTTGTGCCAGTACCATGCTGATTTTATTACTATAGCTCTATAGTATAATTTGAAGTTAGGAATTGTGATGCCTCCTGCATGGTTCTTATTGCTGAGAATTGCTTTGGCTATTCTCAGTCTTTTGTTTCTCCATATGAAATTAATGACTGATTTTTCTAGCTCTGAGAAAAATGATGTTGGTATTTTGATAGGGATTATATTGATTCTGTAGATCATTTTTGGCAGGATGGCCATTTTGATGATATTTATTCTGCCTATCCAAGAGCAGGGAAGATCTTTCCATCTTCTAAGATCTTCTTCAATTTCTTTCTTCAGTGTTCTATAGTTTAAAAACATGGAACGCTTCACGAATTTGCGTGTCATCCTTGCACAGGGGCCATGCTAATCTTCTCTGTATCGTTCCAATTTTAGTATATGTGCTGCCGAAGAGAGCACAAGTCCTCTATTTTCTTACTGATATTCTATCAGGACAATCTGTCCATTGCTGGAAATAAAGTTTTGAAGTCCCCTGCTATTTATCATATTATATTATATCTTTACCTTCAGATATATTGATTTTTGCTTTATATATTTAAATACTCCTATGTTGGGTAACTATACATTTAAAATTGTTACGGACATAATGAATTGACTGTTTTATCATAATATGATGACCATGTTTGTCTCACATTTTTTTTTACTCAAAGTCCATTCTATCTGATATACATGTAGCTACCTCTGTTCTTCGGTTTTTTATTTGCATAAAATATCTTTTCCTATTCCTTCTCTTTCATTTTATGTTTTTCCCTAAAGCTAAAGTAAATTTCTTGTAGACAGGATATGTTTGAATCTTTTTAAATTTTTAAATCACTCATCCATTTATTTTGATGGGAAGCTTGAATCCATTGGCATCATTACATTTAAGGTAATTTTTGCTAGGCACAGAATTACTACAGCCCTTTGTTAATTGCTTTCTGGTTGTTTTGCTTCTTTTCTTCTTTTCCTTTGTGATTAGGTTGTTTTCTCCAGCATTATGTTTTCATTCCTTACATTTTAACTTTTGTGTATCAACTACAGGTTTTTGTTTTGTGGTTAGTACAAGGCTTATATATAGCATTTTATAGGCAAGCTTGCAGCCTGGGTCTATATGGATGGTCCTGGTCCTTGACAGAACTGAAACATAAGGTAGGATTGGGGGCTATGGCTACAAAGGCTAGCCTGGCACTGGGTGGGCCTAGAGCATGAACTAAAGGGTCAACCACTGATACTGGGGTCGGTGTAGAGTCTGGGTACATGTAGGCTGGTCTGGAAGCTGTGATTGTGGGTACTGTAGTGGGCAAATCTGGGGCCATAATGGTGTTGGGAGTGATCTGAAGTCTATGGCCACTGAGGTCAGGTTAAAACTGGGGTGGGCCTGGGGTCTGAGTTTGAGTCTGAGTCTGTGGAGACTTGTCTGGTACTAGGGCAGGCTCAAACCTCAAGGTTGCTGGGGATGGCTGGACACTGGAGTCAGCTCAGAGACTGAGGCTGTTGGACAAAGCCTGGTACTAGGACAGACCCAGAGATCAAGATTGCAAGTCATTCTTGAAGCCTCTGTTTGTAGGCTCCCACAAAGCACTGGAGCAGGTTTGGAGGGTCAGTTAGCGGGTATTAGCCTGGAATCTGGGTTCCTGGAGGACTGGGCTGGGTTTTAGCAGAATGGCTCAGTAAAGTCCAATGCAGGTGCCTCTGTCCCCCATGCAAAGGATACCCCTCTCCATGATGTGCTTCCTAGGTTTTGAAAAAGAGTGAAACAGGCAAAACTGTCCTTCCTATCCTCTTCAGTGTGTCTTTTCTTGTTTCTGTATTACCTCCAGGTGCTATAATCTCTTACCTGGTTTCCTTTGCTATTGCAAAGGGTATTTTCATGCATGAATATTTGTTTGATGTTTCTGTGGGGGCATAAGTGCTAGAAATTTATATTCTGCCATTCTGATGGAACCCCCTTCCCTCAGTTGCATTCACAGAGTTTTGATATTTACCCATGGATCGTTTCTTACATTTACATAGTTGAAACACCTACTCAGAGTGTTCACAAAACAGAGGAACAGAGCACCCCAAAGGTGAACTCTACTACTTCCTCAATTAGATAGAAAATGCTGCTTATTCAAAATATAGATATTTCAAAAAGAGAAATACAGTTGGCGAATAAAATATGAAAAAATGCCCCCAACATCATTAGCAGTTAGGGAATGCAAATCAAAATTATACTGATATTCCATTAACTCCAATTAGAATGGCAATCATCATGGATATAAACAATGACAAATGCTGGTAAGGATGTGGGGAAATGGGTACATTAGTACAACCACAATAGAGATTGTATGGTGGTTCCTCAAAAAACTAGGAATGGAACCACCATATGATTCAGCTCTACCACTCATCAGTGTATCTTTCCAAAAAATAAAATTAGAATAGAACAGCGATACATACGTACCCATGTTTATAGCAGCGCACTTCACAATAGTCAAATTATGGAACCAACCCAAGTGTCTACCAATAGATGAACGGATAATGAAAATGTGGTATATACTCACAATGGAGTTTGACTCAGTCATAAAAAGCAAAATTATGTCATTTGCAGGAAAATGGATATAACTGGAGAATATCATGCCAAATGAGAATAGTCAGTCCCAGAAAGTCAAGGGTTGCATGTTTTCTCTCATATATGGAAAATAGGAAACCTAAAGGACTTTAAATAATTCAGAGAGAGAGAGAGAGAGAGACCTATAGAGTAGTTGAAGGAAATTTGGGGATGGAGTTAGGGAGGGAAAGAGGAAAGATTGAAGAAGAAAACAGTTCAAATAATACAATGGCAATGTGTGAAGGTATTACTACCAATTTCAGTAACACATGTGCAGAGGGAAGAGGAGTGAGGAGTGTGGGATGTGGAAGGAAATACACCAAAAGCTGTGCGCTTGTGTGTTTTATCACATTGAACACCACTATGATGTATGATTGCAATGCTATAATAAAATAATTTTTAAAATCTAAAAAAGAAATTTAACAAATCATGCATTTTTCACATCAAAGAAGAAGAAGAGAAAGGAGAAAGAGGAGAAGAAGCATCATCATCACTTGGAGGACTTTTTTTTTTCCATAGGAGATGGGTAGTAAGTCTCTTCAAAGAACTTCTGGATAATCTACCAACTAAAGCAATATTGCTGGCTCCAATGGCATTCACAGTTAAAAAAATTCCCGTTTTTTCTTTCCAAATGAATTTTTCACTTCATGAATCACATATACCAAAGACAATCATGTTCACACATTCTGAAGACCGCCAAAAATAAAGTATTATGTCTCTTTAAAAATATATGAATATAAATATTCCAAGTTCTACCCACCAACAAATTTTAAAAGCTTAGGAATCGGCCTCATTCAATACATCCTTTTTTTTTTTTTTTGCGGTACCGGGGATTGAACCCAGGGGCGTTCTACCTCCGCGCTACATCCCGGGCCCTATTTTTTATACTTTATTTTGAAACTGGGTCTCACGAAGTTGCGGAGGGCCTCACTAAGTAGAGAGAGAGAGAGAGAGAGAGCTGAGGCTGGCCGTGAACCCGGATCCTCTGGTCTCTGCCTCCCAAAGTACTGGGATTACAAGCTTGCACCACCACGCCTGGCTCAATACATCCTTCTATATGAGGCTAAATTGGCTTCTTCAAGTTTGCTATAGAAAAAACATAACAAATTTGAGGTGGTTCCTCTTTGGTTTCTAAGCTAGGGAGTTAAAACTTCAAGTACTGAGTAAGAGTTCAATAAATATTAATTCTTTCTATTCCTCCTACTTTCTAAATTGTTAGATTTTGGAGATTTTGGAAGGGTTAAGCAGCATCAGGAAATCTTCATCTTCTCTGATCTCCCTCCCCCTCCTTGACTTTCCAACAACTGTGTCCAAAAAAAAAAACCACAGTTCCCAAGGTATTTAGACTTTCCTAGATTGTCAATAAAACATAAGTGCATAATTTTTCTCACCAAGTGCAGTTGAATATAATTGAAAAACTCACAAGACCACTTAAAATAAATAATAGATATTTTTCTTGTGATAAAACTTTGTCCTGACTTGAGAATTTACTGAAACAAGATTTCTTATGGACAAGCAAACCTAACATTTCACACTGTAATTTATTCAAAGCTATTTTCTGTTAGAGAATGAATGCTATTTAGAAATACAACCTTGTTTTAACTTTATTATAACCAGTACCATGTTTTATTTTTCAGAAAGAAATCATCCATTTTTATCACTTCACAAGTACTGACTCACCTGTAGCATGAGTGGCAATAGGTGAGAACGGAACCCACGCAGAGTCCAGAGACAGGTACTTGCTTGGGGTCTCTAGCTGAGTAATTCCTTCCTATCTGCCAGCTTGGAAGTAGGCATTGTTCAAATTGTTTTCCAGAAAAAAATCCAAATTACTACTTGGAAGAAACCTATAGGGAAATGTCTGCACGAACAGTATTAAATATTAAATCTGTAAGTAGCATCTATGAGTTTACATTGATTTAATTCTGCCCTTTCCTTGACTTAGTGTGGTGACTAGGAGCATGTGTGGTGGAACCAGAATGACGAGGTATGAATCCACACTACGCAAACTACCAAATATGGGACCTTGAGCAAGCTTGACTTCTCTTTCCTCTGTTTTGCTTGGACAAAGAACTGATATTAACAATAGTTACATCGTATTTGGATCAAAAAAGATAATATATGTAAAGGACATTGAAGAGTGCTTGGTTATAATAAGCACTCAATAAATGATGGTTTATTATTTCTATCCATTAATTACCCCCATTCTATCTCACCCTTGGGTTTAACATAATTTACATGATTTTATAATAATTATTTCCAAAGCATGTTATCATGCAAAATAGATCAAATAAGTTGTTCTCAATGATGTAATTAATTAATCATTTGGGCCTTATTTAAATTAAGTTAGACATTTGCATCTAAGATACATTAATTTCTTTGGCCTGTTTCTTATGCTTTTGTAAACAAAGGATGCTCAAATCAAACACACCCTTTATCTTTGTCCCAAATTACTCTGAATAAAGGCTCTGAAGTGGCATTGCTGTCAGATAATTCAATAATTTTCAAAAACAAGCAAGCAAACCCCCAACCAGGCCAGCTGTATTCAGCATGATAATTAAGGGGAGTTTGGGTGACTTCCTATTCAGTCAGAGTTGTTTTTTTGGTTTTAGTATTTTTTGACATTTTAAATGTCCCATCTCAAATTTTAGTAGTTCTTATTTAATTTGGACTGCAGTCTTCAAACAGTGAGGAATCTAATAAAACTGAGTGAAAGCAGAAAAGACACAAAAGATTTTTGTTTTTAGGTAGTGAGTAAGAATTTCCTTTCCTTTCTATTTTTTTTCCTTTTTGGTAGTAAATCTAAAACATTTATGATATGTCAAGCTTATGAGCTTTGAATCTAGAAAAGTAACAAAATGTAATAGAAATATCATTCAAATCAACTATCTTCCATGATAATATTTAGGAAAGCAAAAATGAGTTATGTCAAATTCTATTTCTTTTAAAGGAACAAAGAGAAACTTTTATCCCTTTAATTTTCTAGACTTTGTCCTTTGACTTTCATCTTATTACATATAACAATTTCAATTTAATAATGCTTGTTGAAAAGCTTTTTTACATAAAATTTATCTTGAAGGAGACATTGGGAAGGCTAATTTCCATTCCTTTGGTTTTAAAATGAGAGAGATTTTAGTTCATATATATCATTCAACCTCCCTACTGAAATTACCATTTTGAGGGTGTATTCTTTATTTCTAAACCACCTTCCTTGATGAGACCATTCAAGGTGGTTCCAAAGAGTTCTATAAAACAGGACTTCAGTGTGTGTGGAGGAAAGGCACTGAAAGAAAAGAACACAAAGAAACAAAAGATTTTTTCTATAAAAAGGACAAGAGATTGGTGGTAGATGATATGATTCCATTCTGAAATGTTAGTATAGGATCCTATTTTCTCCTTTACTAATACACTGAGTTCTTATTTCAAAATGGCACTAAAGGAAGGCCAGTGATGTCATCGATCATGTACAATTTAAACATCTCAGATTGTCCAGTTGTTCTCCTTACATTGTTTAATCAAAGGAAAGCAAACTTTCTGAGTCACATTCTTCCTGCCTATTTAAAGAAGATGTCTTTGATCTAATAGTTAATGTCAAGTTCTCAGACTTCCTGAAAGTAACTATCATCAGCCCCTCTAACCAAGATATCACTGTAGACCCAGCCAAACCACAGAATGTCCATGACACCCACACTGGCTAGTTGATTCCCAGGGAATTTCAAGGACACATTTATTTCAGGAATGTAAAGCATGGCTATGCAGATCTCACAGATGAAGGAACTGAGATCCACAGACGTTAAATAGTTTACATAAGCTCCTTCTTCATGATAGAGTTGATGTCATGGACTATAAGGAAAAAGAGATATGGGAAGGTTGGTTTCTACAATGCTTCTCTCCAACACATAGCCATTAAAATGACTTTACGTTTTGTCTTTTTTTTTCTTTCTTTCTTTCTTTTTAAATACATTCATTTATTGGTGCATTGTAGTTATACATTTTGATAAGTGTCAGGGTATCAGAAGCATGCATGCACACATTGCTCATTTAGCCCTCCCTCAAATTCCACCCTATTCCTTCCTCCTTCCCTCATTTCCATGCTCAGTATAGTGATTGATTCTGATAAATTTGTGTGTATATGTCGTGTGCATTGGTGGGTTTCCCTCTTCCCCCCTCCCATCTCCCTCAGTTAGGTCCCCTTCTTGCTCATCTAAAGTTTTCTCCTTTGTCTGGAATCCCTTTAAGTCCCATTCTCCCTAGCTTCCACATATTAGGGAGAACATCTGACTTTTCACTCTTTGTGACTGACTAATCTCATTTAGCATAATGTTCTCCAGTTCCCTCCATTTCCCTGTAAATGATATAATTTTGTTCTTCTTTATGGCTGCGTAAAATTCCATTGTGTACATATCCCATAGTTTCATAATCCATTCATCAGTTGATGGGCATCTTGGCTGGTTCCAAAGTTTGGCAATTGTGAATTGTGCAGCTATAAACATAGATACACATGCATTAGTCTGGTAGTTTGGTTTCAGTTCTTTTGGGTAAATGCCTAGAAGTGGTATTGCGGGGTCATATGGTAGGTTCATTCCCATTCTTCTGAGGATCCTCCACACTGTCTTCCAAAGTGGTTGCACTAATTTGCAATCCCACCAACAGTGTATTAGAGTTACTGCTTCTCCACATCCTCACCAGCATTTGTTGTTGTTTGTGTTTTTAATGATTGCCATTCTAATTGGGGTTAGGTGAAATCTCACGGTAGTTTTGATTTGCATCTCTCTGATTGCTAATGATGTTGAACATTTTTTCATACATTTATTGGCCATTTGTGTTTCTTCTTCTGTGAAGTTTCTATTTAATTCACTTGCCCATTTTTTATTGGGTTATTTGTTTTTGTTTTTTGTTTTTTGTTTTTTTTTTTGCGGTACCGGGGATTGAACCCAGGGGCATTCTACCTCCGCGTTACACCCCCGGCCCTATTTTTTTATACTTTATTTTGAAACCAGGTCTCACGAAGTTGCAGAGGGCCTCACTAGGTAGAGAGAGAGAGAGAGACAGGGAGAGAGAGAGAGAGAGAGAGAGAGAGCTGAGGCTGGCTGCGAACCCGGATCCTCCGGTCTCCGCCTCCCAAAGTACTGGGATTATAAGCATGCGCCACCACACCCGGCCGGGTTATTTGTGTTTTTAGTGGTGATTTTTTTAAATTCTCTGTATTTTCTAGATATTAGTCCTCTATCAGAGGAGTAGCTGGCAAAAATCTCCCATTCTGTCAGCTCTCTGTTGAAGTTCCTGATTGTTTCATTTGCTGCACTAAAGCTCTTCAGTTTAATGCAATGCCACATATTTATCTTCATTTTAATTTCCTGTGCCTTTGGGGTCTTGTTGAGGAAGTCTTTACCTGTGCCTATGTGTTTAAGTGTTGGACCTATTGCCCTCTTCAAGTAGCTGCAAGGTCTCTGGTCTGATTTCTAGGTCTTGGATCCATCTTGAATTGACTCTTGTACAAGGTGAGAAAGTGGGGTTTATTTCTATTTTTCTGCATATGGTTAGCCAGTTTTGCCAGCACCATTTGTTGTAGAGGCTATCTTTTTTTCCAGTGGATGTTTTTAGCCCCTTTGTCAAAAATCAATTGACTGTAGGTGTGTGGATTTGTTTCAGAGTCTTCTATTCTGCTCCATTGGTGTATGTGTCTACTTTTGTGCCAATACCATGCTGTTTTTATTACTATGGCTTTGTAGTATAGTTTGAAGTCAGGTATTGTGATGCCTCCTGCATGTACATTTTATATTTTATAGGACACCCATACTATATCCATAGTGATTAATCCCATTTAGTCCTATGAAACATTTTATCAAGCTAGTATTTTTCTTTGCATCATACACCTTCACTAGTATGTTTCTTCACCCCTCCCTACCATTTGAAAGACACTAATAAAAACTCTAAAATGTTTTTGTACTTCCTAGGACACTTAAGAATACACTGTTGGGTACTATTGGTTGTAGTATGAGCAAATTTTATTTTTTGATTGCTAAATTTATGAAGTTAAATGATAATGATAGAAGGATCGCTGGGCTGTTTATGGTTCAGGCTGTATGTCTATATCTTGCAATAGGTGGAACCTCACCTAAGGTTGCCTCCTATGTACATGAGCCACAGGTTCCTTGTAGTCTATAAGGTAATTGGGTGGATCAAATTGGATAATATGTGTGGAAATGCTCCAGTGACTCTTCACCTCTACTTTCTGTGAAATTTTTCTGCCTTTAGTTCTTATTAATTTTTCAGAGATTAAGTCAAATCAATTGAATGTGTTGTGTGTTGGGTAGAATGGGAACATTTAAAAAGCAAGGTATATCTTGAGCCACAGGGATGAAAACCCAATATAGTACTCCATGAATTTAAGTCACCAAAAATAGAGATACCAACTGATTTTGATAGCATAACCTATAGCTTTGGCATACCAGTTTGGATGCAGAAAAACAAAGAAAGGATAAATTACACCTCTTTTCCTCCTTCCCCTCATATGGAATTATCCTGAGTTAAATGCTAATGAAGAATATACAGGAAAGTTGGACAGGAAGCGCTCATATGCTCTTTAGGAATTCCTAGAGGAGCTGATCACCAAGTTTTAACCTGATTATTATCTATCTTGTTTCTTGAAGATTGGGAGGATAAATTTATTGCTCCTTTGTGTACACGTTGAAAGCTGTCTTTTAGGATTGCTCACCTGGAATTGGGATGTCATACCACACATAACAATTGTACTTTACTTTCACCAAGATATTCCTGTGCACAGGTACAGACCCTGTTTGCAGTGTGTTTAATATGCCATAACAAATAGATCATCCCCGCCAGAGAAGTCATGGCAGGTTACAGTAATTTTGCCCTGAGTGCTCAAATTCTGGCCCTTTCAGGGTTGTTACCACATAAAGTTATTTCGGTGAAGAAATAACAACATTTTCTCTACCTATTAGAAAGATCTTCTGGCATTTTCCAGAGCATCAATCAATCACAAAATCTGTGTTTAATAAAATGAGAAATGAAAAAATAAATTGAATCCCAAAGAGTACAGAAGGGAGCAATATGTATGCCAAGAAAGCGTGTAGAGGATGAACATTTTGGACTTTCAGCAATGTTACATCTTGTACCTCAATAGTGTGGCATTTCTCTAATCCTTCAGGAAAGGAAATGTTGAATAAAAGTGAGTAACATTTATTCTGTTTTCTTTTTCATTTGAGTGAGTTTTTTCAAGTCATTTTCCCTAAATTATCTATTTAAAAAATCAAGACGAGAATGTGTCTTCCCATAAGTAGCTAAAATGAAATGCTGATGGCTTGAAAAAAGAAGCCATTGGATGGTAGTAAACAAAATTTAATTCACATTTAATAGAGGAAGCTTATTCAATTAGCACTTTTTTTCACAGCCCACATCTCCACTTACATGGTGCAAAGGCAGATTGCTAACAATAAGTATGAACGTAAGTAGGAGAGTATAAATTACAATAAAAAATCTTTGATATTTTGGGTCTTTACCTTCAACATAGTAAATAAAGGTTAGAAAAAGATAAATTTCCTGAAAGTGGTTCCAGCCAGAATGTAAACTGCAGTAACATAAAGCACACCAGATGGACTTTCAGAAGATCCCTGTAGCTACACCACCAACCTATTTCATTTTTTATTTTGAAACAGGGTTTAACTAAGTTGCTGAGGCTGGCTTTGAATCTGTGATCCTCCTGTCTCAGCCTCCCTAGTACTGGGATTACAGGCATGCACCACCATGCCCAGCTCCATGTCTTATTTTTGATCAACTGTTTAGTAGCTCTAGAGTGACCTGGGATAAATGATTTAACCTTTATAATTATCAGCATTCTCATTTTTCGAGTGGTGATAAGTGCTAGCGGCCTTACTTTTAGTGAATGGGGATGAGCATCAAACACCATGATGGATATGAAGATGAAATATTTCCCATTAAAACTTGCAAATTTAAGCCGGGCGTGGTGGTGCATGCTTGTAATCCCAGTACTTTGGGAGGCGGAGACCGGAGGATCCGGGTTCACGGCCAGCCTCAGCTCTCTCTCTCTCTCTCTTTCTCTCTCTCCTTAGTGAGGCCCTCCTCAACTTCGTGAGACCCGGTTTCAAAATAAAGTATAAAAAATAGGGCCGGGGGTGTAGCGCGGAGGTAGAATGCCCCTGCGTTCAATCCCCTGTACTGCAAAAAAAAAAAAACCTTGCAAATTTAGATGTATATTGTAACAGCCTTATAATCAATCATATCCTCTTTTTTTATGTTTTTATTGGTGCATTGTAGTCTCACTTCACAATGAGTATCAGTTTGGTGTTAACATACATGCACACAGCCATATCCTCTTTTTCTCAAGGGAAGATTCATTCATGACTAGTCAAGAAAGTCCAATGCCGGATGTCCAACTGCACACATTTTCCTGAGCTCAGTAAATTGTTTAGATAACATGAGTTTTGGGTTAAGTGGAAAGTGGGAAATTCCATGAGAAAAACCCAATGCCTTTTCCATAGTAGGTCCTTAATACATACTTGAGGATTGAGTTAACTTTTATATGAATAGCAAGTGATTTGAATGGGATCCCATTGTGTGATAATACGCTGACTGACAAAGCTTTGTGTGGATTGTGCTTAATGGTAGTGGTCTCACTACAGATGACTCCTGCACTCCCATGAGCTCTCATCCAGTGTAGGCACTTCAACTCTCTTTGGTTTGATCATATCCCGGGGAGATTTGGTTCTTAGACATCCTACTAAAAGTCAATAAAGTGAAATATAAATCTACTCAAATTTACTGAGTATGTACAAAAATTTATGTACAAAATTTGCTTTGCTACACAAACACACGCACGCACACACACACAGTGTTATTATTTAATTGACTTGGTGAAATGAGTAAAGTACATGTCCATAAACATAAATTAATGTCATATAAGAATGAAAGTGCTGAACCCAAACCCAACTTTAACAACAACAGCAACAACAATGATAATAATAATAATAATAATTTAAAAGGTAAAGATAAAACTATTATTTCCAGAAACACATGGGAACCCACAGACCTATAAGTAAGTGCATAAACTTATTCTATGGCTGTTGGCCATAGATCTCGGTCCTCAAGCATAGGTCTAGGGGCTGAAGTAACCACCTGAGATGTGCTATCAGGACTAAAACACTGCCAGGAAGAAAAATGAAATCAATACTCCTGCTTAAATCGAGACGCTGGAAGGCATCCTGCTCAGCCCACCAGCCCCAAGAAAGAATAAGAGAGCTTGTGTTTGGTTGGAGAACCTACAATTTTAATCTACATATAAATTTGTTAACTATCACCAAAATCAGGAAGTATGAGTCTCATTATTTCACCCTCCTCCCAAAAGTCCCCTGTGCTATGCATTTGTAGCCAATCACCCTCCTCCAACTCTAACCTGGGGTGACCACTGATCCATTCATTCCTCTAGAATATCTGATAGCTGGAATCCCTCAGTCTGTCTACAACATTGTGAGACTAGTTTCTTTTACTTGTCATGCCTTTTGGATTCATACTACTTTAGTATATCAATGAAGGAATCATTTAACTTCTTTAACTTTTTTGAGTGATTTTTCACTTTTTGAATGTGCTACAACTTGTTTATTCTTTGATCCACTGGGAGGCGTTGGATTATTTCCAATTTTGGGTGATTATGAATAGAGTTTATATAAACATTGGTATACAGTTCTTTAGACCATATAGTTATATCTGGAATTGTTTGGTCAGATAGTAAATGTATGTTAACTTTATAAGAACTGCTAACTTCTTTTCCAAAGTCGTTGCACCATTTGCATCCACATCAGCAATATATGAGACTTCCAATTGCTCTGCATTGTCTGAACTAATGGCCTTTTCCGTTTTTTAAAGTAAGTTTCACTCATTTCGATAGATGTGTTTCTCACCATGGTTTTTATTGTCATTTTCCAGAAGTATAATGATAATTAATGTTTTCATGTACTTTCCTTTTGCTTCTCTGGTTGAGTGCATATTCAAATCTTTTAACCATTTTTCAATTAGATATTTTTATTTTGTACATTGAGTTTTGAAGAAGTATTTACATATTTTGGAAAATGGTCATTTGTTGAGTATGTGCTTTGAAATTATTCAGAACCAGATCTGTAATTTGCATTTTCATTCTTTTATCAATGTTTTTAGAGTAATTTTTAAAATATTAATGAATTTTAATCTATCATTTCTTTCATGGATTTTGTCATATCTGAAAACATTGCTTAATACCATCTAACAATTTTTATTTCCTCTAAAACTTTTATAGTTTTTATTTTACATTTAGATCTATCTTGAGGTAAATTTTTATAAGTTGTGAGATTTATGTCAAGAGTTTTTGTTTTGTTGATATTTAGAGTTATAATTTTTTCAATACCACTCGTTGAAAATACTATCTGTCCAACTCCATTAAAATTTCTTTTGCATCTATTTCAAAGATCAATTGGCTATATATGTATGGATCTATTTCTGGATTCTATGTTGTTATATGGGTCAATTTTTCAATCTCTAACCAGTGCTACAGTCTTGATTACTGTAGCTTTATGATAACCTAAAATCAGGTAGTATAATTCTTTCAATTTTATTCTGATTTAAATATTTTCAGTCATTCTAGTTTCTTTACCCTTGAATATAAATCTTATAGTCACCTTGTCTAGGCCTCCATAATATTCTGGTGCAATTTTTATTGGAGTTTTGTTAAATTTGTAAATGAATTTTGGGTGAAATTGAAATTTGTATTATGTTAAGTCTTACAGTCCATGAACATGTTATATCTCTCCATTTCAGTTTTCTTGATTTATTTGGCCCATACTTTATATATATATATATTATAAAAATAAAAATTATAAATTATATATAAAATTTATATATAAATTATATATAAATAAAATTATTAAAATAATTTAATAAAAATAGAATAAATTTTTATTTTATAATATATATAAATTGTATATATAAATATATATTATATACATAAATATACATTATATGCAATACATACATTATATATACATTATATACATAAATATGCATTATATGTTTTTTTCAGTACTGGGGATTGAACCCAGGGACATTCTACCTCTGAGCTACACCCTCAGCCCTATGTTTTAATCTTTATTTTGAAACAGGGTCTCACTAAGTTGTGGAGGGCCTCACTAAGTAGCTGAAGTTGGCCGCCAACCTGAGATCCTCCTGTCTTATCCTCCAAAGTACTGGGACTACAAGTGTACACCACCATGCCTGGCCATACATTACAGTTTTAAGCATCATATCCTGTACATGTTTTGTTATATTTATACCTAAGTATGTCAATTTCTATAACTAATTTGCATTGCCTTAAAAATTTTTATTTTTCAATTGTTCATGATAGTACATAAGATATTGTTTTGACCTTGTATACTGTGATCTATCTAAATTCATTGGTTCCAGGTGTTTTTTTCTTTTTGTAGATTACTTGCAAGTTTTCTACATAGACAAATCATGTCACCTGTAATAATGACAATTGTATCTCATTCCATACAATTGTATCTCTTTCATTCTATATGGTATATTTTTTACTTATTTTTCTTGCTCTCTTACATTGGCTAAGACATTCAGTATGATGTTAAATGGTAGTTGTGAGAATGCACATCTTTGCTTTGCTTTGTTCCCAATCTTAGGTGGGAGACATGCTGTCCTTTGTCATTGAGTGTGATGTTTGCCGTAGGTTTCTGCTGACGATTTATTAGTTAGAGGAAGTCATCTTCTAGTCTTAATTTCTGAGGGTTTTGTTATGAATGGGTGCTGATTTTATCGAATGCATCTTTGTGTTAGCTTTTTCTATCTATGACAAGAACACCTGAAAACAAAACAAAACAAAACAACTTCAAAAGAGGAAAGATTATTTTGGCTCTCAGTTTCAGAGGTTTCAGTCCAAGTTCAATAGACATCATTGCTTGGGCTTGAGGTGAGGCAGAACATCCTGGTGGAAGGAGGATAGTACAGAAAAGCTGCTCAGCTCATAGCAGCTAGGAAGCATATATATATATGAGAGAAAATGACCAAAGACAAGATATATTCTCCCAGCACACTCTCCTACTCTCCTAATGACCTACTCCCTTCAAGTAGGCCCTACCTCCCACATGCTCTGCCTCCCAATAATACCATCAAATTATTAATCCACCAGTGGATTAATCTACTGAAGAGCTCAATGTCCTTATGATCCAATCACTTCCCAAAAGTCCCACCTCTGAACATTGCCACATTGAGGACTAAGCCATTGACACATGAGTCTCTGGGGGGACACTTCATATACAAAGTATACTTATACTTTGAGTAACATGTTCATGTGGTTTTCATTATTTAGTGTGCAATAATCATAGACTACATTTATTTAAAAATTTTTTAAAGTCAAACAATGATTTAAATCAGAATTTCATTTCCAGGATATCCTCATTGGTCATGGTATATAATTTCTTTTACAAATATTGTATTGGACTTGCTAATCATTTTTGAGGGCTTTTTTATCTATGGTCATGAGGGATATTAATCTGTGTTTTACTTTTCTTAGCTCAGTTTAGGAACTGGATAATAAAATGAGTTGAGAATTGTTCTTTCTTCCTTTTTTTCCTCAGGGGATATTGTATGATTTATTTTCTTTATAACTGCTTGTATAAGTGTATCTGTAAAAACTGAGATATTTTTTGGTGGGACAGTTTTAGCTAAAAAATTTTTAAGTTATCTGTCTCACCTTGGATGATGTTTGGTGGCTTCTTGTTTTAGAGGAGACTGTCAATTTCATCTAAGTTGAGGAATTTTTATGCGTGAAAATGTCTAGCCGGGCATGGTGGCTCCCGCTTGTAATCCCAGTACCTGGGAGGCTGAGACCTGAAGATCTGAGTTCATGGCCAGCCCCAGCTACTTAGTGAGGCCTCTGCAACTTAGTGAGATCCTGTCTCAAAATAAAGAATAAAGCCGGGTGTGGTGTCGCACGCTTGTAATCCCAGTACTTTGGGAGGCGGAGACCGGAGGATCCGGGTTCGTGGCCAGCCTCAGCTCTCTCTCTCTCTCCCCCTGTCTCTCTCTCTGTCTCTCTCTCTCTACTTAGTGAGGCCCTCTGCAACTTCCTGAGACCCAGTTTCAAAATAAAGAATTAAAAAAAAAATAGGGCCGGGGGTGTAGCGCGGAGGTAAAACACCCCTGGGTTCAATCCCTGGTACCGCAAAAATAAAATAAAAAATAAAAAATAAATAAAGAATAAAAATAGGGCTTGGAGTGTAGCCTGGAGGTAGAAAGCCCCTGGGTTCAATTCCCAGTACTGCAAAAAAGAAAATGTCTATAATGTTCCTTTATTATCTTTTAGAACCTGAAACTTTACTATAAATACTTGAAAATTTTCAAGCCTCTAGATCTAGCTATTATTTTACGGGAAATTCAGGACATGGATATTTTAATTGATACCACAGTGATGTCGTCAGAAAAATCTAAATTATGGGAAATTCTAAAATACAAAATCCTGGTTTTTTTTAAATTAAGCAATTTACAAGGGAAAAGAGAGGGAAAGGAAAACTGACAAGAAGCAATTCTAGAAACAGTTTAAACCATATAGATGTATCATTTGAATTCAAATTTAAATGAACACACTGCATGAAAGTAAATATGAGACAATTTTAATCATGAGCACATATTTTATGACATTAAAATACATTTTTATTTTCTAGGAGAAAAAATAATGAAGCTTTTTAAAGACCAAAAGATAAACTTTGTTATAAATTAAAAGAATCAATATAATTAAGATTTGGATTATGAACACGTAAATCCATAAAACCAATGCAATTTTATTCAAAATGACATTAGTTCCTTTTTTCATGGAATTTCACAATTCTTTTTTCAGAGAGTGCTCTGGTTTTACTGTTTGTCTCCCCCAAATTCATATTGAAATTTAATTGCCAATGTAATGGTACTGAAATACAGAATCTGTAAGAAGTGATTAGGTCATAAGGGCTCTGTCTACATGAATAGATTAATGCCATTACCATGGGAGTGGGTTAGCTAATGTGGGAGTGGCTTCTGGATAAAATGTTAAGTTCAGCTCCCCATCTTCTTTCTAGGTATTTTTCCTACCCATTTGCCTTACCATGAGCCAAATAAAATTCTATTCTTTCTGAACTACCCAGTCTCATGTATTCTGCTATAGCAGTAGAAAATGCATTAAGATAGAGAGATACACTTCAAGAAATTCAGATGAACTATCATAATGACTCACATTTGTTATAAGATAATTCAATGGGCAAGAATGGAAATTTAGTAAACATGCAATTGAGACAAGATTGATGATGACTTCATAATTGTTGAAAATGAGTGTTGGTAGTACTTTCTCAACATTTTTCATGATAAAATATTCCAGGTAAATATTTCCTATATAAAAACATTTAAAATATATTTTAAAATAATTTATGCAAAGGAGCTATTTAAGAAACATTAAAAATAATGAAAAATATGTAAAATTGAGCAATAAGATATTATATAACAGCATTTATGAGAGAAAGTTAAGCCAGTACTTAGGGAAATGCACATATTGAAAATGCATTTTCAACAAACAAACAAGGCATTATTCTTAATAAAGTAGTGAAAGAGCAGCAGAAGTTGACCATTATCAAAGCAGTTGAAAGTAAATAATGAAGGAGAGTAGAAGTTGATAAAGTATAAAGCAAACCTGTAAAGCCAATGGTTGATTATTTGACAATACTATGAAAGGCACTAGTGAGATACATGAAGAAAATAAAGATGAAAGACAAATAAAATAGGTTTCAAAAGACATTTTAAATGAAGATAATATAGTCTTTCATGCAAACACATATGAAAACATTTTAGAAGAAATAAATTAATAGAACTACCTCACCAAGAACTAGACTATGCCGACCTAAACAATCTTTCTAGAGCCAGACTTTATTATTAGACTTGAGTTATGCTATGTTTTCAGGGATAAAAATCAATGATATATTAAATCTATTGTAGAAAAGTTTAAACACAGAGAAATGTTTCTATCTTGTTTGATGAAACTATAACTAACTTACAAAGGTAATAGGAGAAATAAAAGTTATAGGCCATTCTCACTTACAGAAAAGAATACAAACATGCCAAAATATATATAAGTGATATGAATTCAGCAATAAAATGTTAACATTTGCAGGGCGTGGTGGCGCACGCTTGTAAATCCCAGTACTTTGGGAGGCAGAGACCGGAGGATCGGGGTTCGCGGCCAGCCTCAGCTCTCTCTCTCTCTCTCTCTCTCTCTCTCTCTCTCTTCCTATCTCTCTCTCTCTCTCTCTCTCTCTCTCTACTTAGTGAGGCCCTCTGCAACTTCATGAGACCCGGTTTCAAAATAAAGTATAAAAAATAGGGCCGGGGGTGTAGAACACCCCTGGGTTCAATCTCCAGTACCGAAAAAAAAAAAGTTAACATTTACTATAAAATTTTGTTTGTTGTAAGAATGTAATCATTGTTTGCTATTAGTAAAACAAACCCTGTATAAAGTAACAACCAATTTATTGCAGCAACAAAAGTTCTAAAATGCCTGAATAGAAGACATATAATTCTTTATTTAAAAAATATAAAGAATCCAAACAATTTGATATACCATTTTATTATCAATTGAAAAACACAATAAAATAAAAATGTTTCTCTATACTCATTTATCAAAATTATGAGTTTTATGGAACTTTACAAGTAGTTTTAAAATTAATATGGAAGAGTATAGAGAATAGCTAACCAAGATGGTTTAGGTTTATAAGAAAAGAAAGTTAGTGAAATATACTTTTCCTGACATTAAGACTCATTATAAGCTAGGCGTGGTGGTGCTTGTCTATAATCCCAGTACTTGGGAGGATGAGACAGGAGGATTGCAGGTTCAAGGCCAGACTCTCAGCAACGTAGGGGGACCCTGTTTCAAAATGAAAAAAAAAAAAAAGGTCTGGGAGTGTGTCTCAGAGGTAGAAGAATGTCCCTGGGTTCAATCCCCAGTACCACAAAAAAGAAAGAGAGAGAGACTCACAGATATGTCTAAGTAAGAAATAATCACAAAATCTTAAGGAAGATTTATAAATTTGACTGCATTGTAGTTCATAATTAGATTAAATTTAGATGACATCAAAGCTTACCTTAAGACTAAAAGCACCTTAGATAAAAGAAAATCCATGTTAGATAATAAGAGAATATACTTATGATAGATAAAATAGAGAAAGCATTATTATTGAAGATATATAAAGAATGCCTACCAATGAGTGACAAAATATCAGCACAACTTAAGAATAGATGAATGAAAATAAGAAATTTAAAAATATGTCAAATAGCTAATAAGCATAAGAAAAAATTTCAACCTTACTAATATTAGGAAAATAAAATAAAATAAAAAATAGCTAGCATTTCATACTCATCTGTTTGGAAACAATTTAAGTGTGTGTGGTGTGTGTGCAGCAATTGGTATCAGCTAGGATATAAAGAAATTGGAATTCTCATACTACTACTATGATCATTCATATGCTAGAAGATGTTTAAAAAATCTTCAGGAAAATAATAACCCTCTAACTTCTATCATTTACTGATTTCCATGCTATGTCTTCTCTCCCCTTTGCTAATTTCAAGTCAACAATGGGATATGATGACATTGAACAAATTAGGGATGTGCACAAATAGAAGTACAAGCCTAAAACCTAACATGCTAATTTTTAAAAATATACCATGCTGGGCATGGTAGCACACACCTGTAATACTGGTACTTGAGAGGCTGAGACAGGAGGATCACAGGTTTGAGGCCAGCCTCAGAAATTTAGCAAGGTCCTCAGCAACCTAGCAAGATCTTGTTTCAAAAGAATAAAATAAAATAGGGTTGGAGTGTAGCTCAGAGGTAGGACGCCCCGGGTTCAATCCCCAATACCACACCAAAAAAGGAAAAAGAGAGAGAGAGAGAGAGAGAGAGAGAGAGAATCTAATTTGTAAGAACAGAGGACATTAATCTTAAAGGAAAAAAATTGGAAGTAATCTAGATACAAATAACTCTAAATCTAATAATTTAAATAGATGAATAAATTATAGTACACTTACATAATGAACTGCTGCCCAACCTTTAGTTGAAATAAATAAACTAGATCTACATATAGTGATACAGATAAATCTCAAAAACATGAGTTTGCGTGAACAAATGAAATTGCAATGTGGCAGTGTGTATAAATTTTAAAAGCACAATATAACATTGCTTTTAGATATACATACATATGTAGTAAAATATGAAAACATGAATGAGAAAAAATATACAAACTTCTACTTTGTAGCAACCTCTGAATTTGGAAAGGTAGAAAACAGGAAGAAAGTATGTATGAAGCGTCAATTATTTGGATAATAATTTATTTCTTTACAAAAATAGACAATGATCTGCTATGAACATAGTAAAATGTTAGATCAAGATGAAAGGTACATGGTTATTGGTTGTATTATTCTTAATTGTTTAAAATAATTTTTGCCAAGTGTCATATGTTTTCTCTCATGTGTTTAAGCTAGAGAGAAAATTTGAAACAAAAAGGTCTTTAAATAAATGTGGAGACAGACCAGTAGAATAGGGGAAGGGGATTGGGGGAGGAAGGTGGGGAGCAGGGGAAAGGAGGATTAAGGAAGGAAACGGTTTATATAATGCTGTGTTCATATATGAAGTTCTCACTACCAATCTCACTAACATGTGCGGGAGGGAGGGGGCAGAGTGCGGTCTAGAGGGAAACACACAAGTGCTGTGCGCATGTGTAGTTGTATCACTTTGAACCTTGCTATTGTGTATAATCACAATGCACTAATATGTCTGGCCAGAGGAACTTATGGACCGCTTTGATGAGGTAGGATGCTTTGTAGACAGATGGCTTTTGTAGATACTAGGTCATCTTCAACGAGAAATGATAGAAATGTGTGAAGGCTCTCAAAGGGCCTGCCTGAGGAAACAAGGGAAGGTTCACACTCCATGAACCCTGCATCCAGGGGCCTGAGCTGAAACGTTTCGTGTGAAATGCAGGGGCTTTGACTCTTGGGCCACTGAGGCGAGGCATTGCCATGCTCATAAATGACTATACCGTGTATGTTCAAGTGAGATTTCTGCTTTCATCATACACAAAAGCAAGGGATGTCCACAGGTACCATCTAAGAATGCCATAGGGAGGTCAACCTTGAACCAACACAGAGAAGGTGGCAGAAGGGAGATAAGACACAATTACTCTGTTATTCCCTGAATTCATTTCCTTTCTTTACATGGAGTGGCATCATGGAAATGCTTTGGTATGTAACCCAGGTGTCTGCTAGTCATTCGAAGGACTGCCCTTCTAAGGGAAGATGGAATAAAAAAGGCCATTTAAAGTTGAAAGCCTTCCATACACCATAACTATTTAGATATGGGAAATTTCACAGAATCTCAGAATGTTAGTGTTAGGATTCAGAGATCAGCTAATTCACTCTTTTCCTCTTTCAGGTGAGAAAATTGAGGTGTCAAGTGATTTTGTGATTTTCCAGACATCTGTAGTGGAAGAACGTTTCATAGACCCAAATCATTTAATTGCCCGCTGGGTAACACATACTACTGCAAGAAAGTGTTCCATTGTAAACTTCTGGAAGGTTGTTTGGGTTCCCTTTCTTATTCTTTTTTTTTTTCAAGATGCATATGTTAATTTATTGGTGCATTGTAATTATACATTTTGATATATGTCAGGGTATGAACATCATTCTAAGCTAAAAAAATACAAAATAAAACTCTGCTTAAAGTCCCACCAGAGCAGAAATTGCTGAAAACCACTAGCTCTTTAATTTTGATGTGCAGTGAGCTGCTTTTACTTTTCACTTATCTCTGAAGTTGAACCGCCTGGTACCTCTGAATGCTCCCTGACAGGTCCCTGTGATTTGTATCAGCTCACAAAATTAAAAAAAAATGCAGACTTGCAGCTCTCATTTGCCAGAATCCTTAAGATCCCTTTTATCATGCCCTGCTGCCTGGATGGAAGGCAGCATTCTCTTTAGTGGTAATCTGCTGTAATCATTTTTATTCAGGTGGCAGGCAGGGTTCAGGCAAAACATGAAAGGCAGTGATTGGAGCACAGTGTCTTCAGACGGCTCAGACTGTATCACTCAGGCAATTTTGATCCTTTTTTTATTTAGCCATATTTAAACAGGCTTCTTTTATAGCTCAGGAGACCAAATCACTGTGCAGGATATAAATAAGGTGCATCCGAAAAGAGCATGGCATTTGGAATCTAAAGTTATTCCCTTCTAGATGTGAATGACCTTGGCTTTCTTAATCACTGAATCCTAGTTCCCTCATGTACAAAATGGGGAATAAAAAGTATACTCATTGCTATATTAATGCAAAGGGGAAATAAGCTTTGAGAATTATGTATGGAAGTGATTTATATATTTTAAAATGTTACACAAATTTTAGCACTACATGTCCATTTTCTGTGTGAATTTTTAAAACTTGTCGACTTGTCTAGAAATCAGTTAAAAACAAGACACACTAAAAATGTCCCAGTCAATATCTAACTGCACTGCCTATGTCCTAAGAGTTAATTTAAAAAAAATCAGATTCTTTTTTATTTTTTCTTAATAATATTCTGTGTTGAGTCATTTTGAAAGGAGACAGTAAGAAGAAATTGTGTAATAAGCAACAGACTTAGGTTTTACAGGTTTCTAGAGATGAAAAAGAAATTGTTTCTTTGCAGCAAACTACAATAATTTAGTTTACTTCATGAGAAAAAAATCAATGAGGAAGGAGAAGGGGAAGTGTCAGCTACTGGAGTCACAGAGGAAGAACTTGTAGCTGGCAGTTAGTTTGGGAGACTGCTGGTTTAGAGAAAGTTCCTCACATTTTATTTTTAATGTACTCTTACTAGTGCATTGTAATTATACATCACAATGAGGTTCAGAGTGATAAAAACGTACCTGCATACAGCACTTGGTATGTTTCCTTTTGGATCCTACCCTGCTCCCTCCCCCTCCCAGTACACATTATTGCAATTGGTGTTGATAACTTCATATATGTACATAGCTAGTTAAAACTGTTCATCAAGTGTATTGGTCAGATTAACAGAATTAGATTAACAGAATTCACAGAATGAGTATATGAAAAAGGGATTTATTAGATCAGCTCACAATGTAGTCCTGAGTTTCGACTGCACGTGAAGAATCAGAGGAATCAGTAGCTGGTCGGGCGGTCTAAGAGCTGGAGCCTTAGGATTGAAGCAACCACCAATTCAGTCCAGTCCAAGATGTGAAGATAAGGAAGCTCTT
>PVJS01032021.1:12500-23035 GCA_004027185.1 Glis glis | reverse complement strand
ACACACACACACACACAATTTCTCCATGAATTACAGAGACAATGCTTTCTTGCTTGCTAACATATTTCAAACAGCACAAAGAGATTCAAGGTGGAAGCGGGATGTGCCCCCACCCTCCCAAGCCCACCTCCGCTAAGTCCCATGTGGCTGCCAGGAAATGTGTACGCATTCAAGCAAATCCAGCCCCCATCCCTCCCCATCTCTCTATGCAGCGTCTGCCCCTCTTTCCACAGAATCAAGGAGGAGAGTCCAGCAAGGGTGAGCAAGAGATAACCCTGAGCCTGGGCCCAGCAATCCCTCACCCCTACCAAGCCACTGCCTGCACCAGCCCCGTCCTTGCACCAGCTCCCCATCCATGCCAGCCCCCTACCTCTGAGCCCATCGATAGAAGCTCATTATTCCATCTTGTCTGCCTAGGATGCCACAGAGTGACAGCTGTTTCGTGTTTAATTACTGATGGGCTGAGGCTATGCCAACCCATGAATAAAATTACAGTTGTTCTGCAATGCAAATGCTGCAGGTCTACGCTGAGGGCCTGTGAGTGCTTATTTTGATTGGCTGGCTTTTTTAATGAGGAAAGTTGTATTACATTTTAAAGAACATTAGTAATGATGAAATTCACACACCTAAAGATTTATATAGCACCGCAAACAAGTAGCAGGGAGAAAGGAAGTTATTTATAACTTCAAATATGCTCCTGCTGCCTGATTGCATTGTTTTAGGGAGTGGAACATTTTTAGCTGATAATTGCTTTAATGATAAACGTGGAAACTTAGCACCAAAATATCTGAACTGTTTTTAAAAGGCAAAAGGCTCAGATTAGAATGAGTTGATCTTATTGGGTGTGGGGAAAGGATAGGGGAGCTTGCTTGCTCCAAGGCCCGTGGGGTAAGAGTAAGTGGCAGCCGACTGTGATGACACACGTCTATAATCCCTGTATTTGGGAGTCTGAGACAGCATGATATAGGCTTGAGACAAGCCTCAATAACTTAGTGAGACTCTCAGCAACCTAGTGAGACCTGTTTCAAAAAAAAAAGATTAAAAAAGGGACCGGGAGTATAGCTCAGAGATAGAGTGCCCTTGGGTTCCATCCCTCGTATCAAAAATAAAATAAAAATTTAAAAAGTGGCAAACATTCAGCGTCGGCAGAGGTTTTCCATCTGCGGGTGCCCACTGGGCACAGGCTCAGTTTGTGAGAATGGACGTGGAGACGTGACATCCTCCTGTTGGAACTGCCTCCTCGACAATATTTCTCCCCCCATCACTGAGCCTTTCTGTTCAGTGTGATGGATCCGTGCCCAGCGTGACTAGAAATCTCATCTGGGACACAGCTGGATTATAATACAAAGTTTCCATTCAATTATCCGAAATCAATATGGATTTGAATACAGAACATCTGATTTGATTTCTCCTTTTATTTAGAAAGTGGAGCTTCCCGGGAAGGCAGGCACTTTCTGATGAATGGGGCCGGGAGGTAGTATTTCCCATGCTGAGTGCTCTCTGCAGAGCCTTCTCTCTGGGGACACAGATGAACTAAAAAAAATAGTATAGCGGAGAGGAAGGCTTATCTGCTGGCCTAGGCCCTCGTCTCCGAACAGAACTGTCTTCAACCTAACACCATTAGCACATGCACGTGTTCGTTTATTGTGCCAATATATATTTTCCAAGTGCTTACTGTGAGCCAGGCTCGTGGCACAGCCAAATGAGGACACATTCAGTGTCCTCCAAAAGCAACTGAACAGGCAAGGCAGAGGCAATCGAGCCTCACTAAATGACAGTGTGACAAGGACGGTAATGGAGGTGTGGATGCCTAGCTCGGGGGTAGCAGAGAAGGGCCCGGGGTGGGGAGGTCTGAGAGGGGGCCATCCGAGCCAGCCTGGAAGGATGCATAGGAATTTGGAGTAGGCAGATGCTTGGCAGGGCATGACTGGTGAAGGCACTCACTAACTCCAGGGCTGTGGGAGGAGGGGAACTGTGGAGGCCTGGAACGCAGGGTGGTGTCTATGTTGGAGGGCAGTTGGGGTATGGTGGGGTGTCAGGCCAAGGTGCCGGGGCTCCTTCCTGAGGCTACCTCTGCAGCTCAGAGCCAGGGGTCAGAGTGTTCTGGAAGCAGCTCAGAGCTCAGAGGGAGGATGGGGGCAGGGAGGAGCCTGGAAGAGGGATAGAGCCAGCTGCAGGCATGTAAAAAACAGCTAGTTGGTGAAATCAGTGTTTTCTCCTTCCCTTTTCTTGGAGGTTAGCCAAACCTGAGCACCTTAGGTCATTCAGCAAAGGGCCCCTTTTGGGAACAAGGGTGCACAAGAGGAGGGGACAGGGTGTCCCAACCAGCTGCAGGATTCTCTCAGCATCCTACCCGACTTTGGCCTGGGTGCACATGCGTGCTTGCTCCAGTGCAGAGGTTTACATGTATGCATGTCTTTGTACATGTTTGTGTGTGCATGTGTGCATACTGTATGCTCTCATGTGTGCAGAGCCATCCATATTTGTGTGTGTTTGTGCTGTGCATACATGTGTGTTTACATATGTGAAAATGTGCATGGCAGCTGGACATGGTGGTGCACTCCTTTAATCCCAGTACTTGGGAGGCTGAGACAGGAGGATCACAGGTTCGAGGACAGCCTCAGCAACTTAGCAAGACTCTCAGCAACCTAGCGAGACCCTGTTTAAAAACAAAAAATAGAGCTGGGCGTGGTGGCACATGTTTGTAATCCCAGTACTTGGGAGGCTGAAACCAAAGGATCGCAGGTTCGGGGCCAGCCTCAGCTACTTAGTGAGGCCCCCTGCAACTTAGTGATTTCAAAATAAAGAATAAAAAATAGGGTTGGGGGTGTAGCTTGGAGGTAGAATGCCCCTGGGTTCAATCCCCAGTACTGCAAAAAATTAAAATAAAATAAAATAAAAAAATAAAAACAACAAAAAAAAAGGGCTGGGGGTGTAGCTCAGAGATAGAATGCTCCTGGGTTCAATCCCCAGTACTGCACACACACACACACACAAAAAAAAAAAAAAAAGGAAAGAAAGAAAAAATAATAAAGAAAACATGCATGGTGTACTTATGTCAGTGTGATCATGTGTACCCGTGACTGCATGTGTGTATCTATCACGTGTGGGTGTTTTCTGGGGTGAATGCATACATTTAAGGATTTGTGTGTGTGTGTGTGTGTGTGTGTGTGTGTGTGCACGCGTGCGTGTTGCATGTTCTCACCCAAGTATTCATGCCTAGAGCAGACGCTTTTCTTTTTAATAAAGTCTGACACACTGGACTCGACAGAGTCTGACGTCACCACTGGAGATTCTAAAATGAATCCCACACGCGCACAGCTCATACCCTCAGGCGGCTTAGGTTTCTGAGGTCTCCTTGGTGAGGAAAAGAAATGGAAAACTAAAGAACAGCGACTGCCCAGGCCCGGCCCGGGGGCCGTGGGGCAAGCGGCATGTAAGGATAGCCAGACAGGAGCAGCCTCCGGGGTCCACCCACAGCCAGGGAGAGGAGTGCTAGCTGGGCCCAGGGGTGGCCTCAGGTGCCCAAATGCCTGTGACTCTGTGCATGTACACAGGAGGAGTGTGTGCATGCTGCATGTGTGCACACATATGTGAGTGTACAGGCATACATAGCTGGGAAAGTGTGTATACATGTATCTGTGTGTGCATTTACGTGCGGATAGGTTCTTTGGTGTCTGTATATGTGTGCAATGTGACCTGTATTTCCTGATCCAGGAACAACCATTGCATCAAAGAGGTGGACCCAGGGCTGTGGACCCGGCAGACATCCTGCACATGCCTTCTCCCACAGACAGGCCGGTGTCAGCCACCACTGAGCTAATGGCTCTAGAGGGGGCCCAGTGGGCACAGGACATACCCCAGGACGCGCTGCGCCTCGCCATGGTGGGACAGGAATTCATTGTCGGTGCTGAGGCCTGTTCCCTCCTTAATGGCTTGCTTGGGGTTTCACTGATGGCAGGGCCTGCAGTTAAGGGTCGTTATTGCATTTACAGAATCTTCACGGGAGCTCTCCACTCTCCAGGTGGAAGCAGGTGGAGGAGGCTGGGAGCTGGGGAGGCCGAGGGTTTTGGTGAGTGAGTGGAGCCTGTCCGCTGCAGTAACACACCAGGGGAGTGCGTGGAGACAGACCTGTGCCTCGGGAACAGGGAAGGGACTCGTGGCAGCAGTGATAAAGCTGGATCATCTGTGTGACCCTTCTCCCCACAGACCCCTCTCTACCCAGGAATGCTGTCGCCAATCCATTTCACAGACCAGGAAACCGAAACCAGAGAAGTGCAGCTGCTGCGGCCGCTCGGCAGGCATGGTGAGAGCCGTAGCCAGCGCCGAGGTCACCTGCACCACGGTGCCCACTCTTCCTTTTTATAATTTTTTTTTTTTTTGCAGTACCAGGGATTGAACCCAGGGGTGTTCTACCTCCGAGCTCCCCCACCCCCGGCCCTATTTTTTATCCTTTCATTTGAAACCAGGTCTCACGAAGTTGCGGAGGGCCTCACTAAGTAGCTGAGGCTGGCCGCGAACCCTGATCCTCTGGTCTCCACCTCCCAAGTACTGGGATTACAAGCATGTGCCACCACGCCCAGCTGAATTTTTGGAAAATGTCCCAATGGGTGGGCGGAGCTCTGGGTTACAAGGCTGCATTCCAGGACGTGGAGAGGAAGAAGGGCCTGACTCTGGGGCCCAATGGAGAATCCCATTGTAAAGTCTGCAAAATTAGGCATAAATGATTCCCTCAACCGTTGTTCTTCGGTGTCTATGTCAGTCACACATCACTGACAGATGGGGACACATTCTAAGAAAAGCATCATTTAGCGATTTCATCAGGCAAACACACAAACCTAGATGGTCAATCACCCGACATAGCCTCTCAACGCATCAAGAGCCTGTGAAGCTGCTACTGGCATGAGGCAGCATCCCGTTGCACAGCTAACTGTTTTAACAAGTAGAAGGAGCACACTCTAAAATAATGATAAAGGCATAGGAGAGTAAATAGCTGGGTGCGATGGAGTGCACCTATGGTTCCAACTATTCAGGAGGCTGAGGTAGGAGGATCACTTGAGCCCAGGGGCTCAGACCAGTCTGAGTCACATAGTGAGATCATCTCAAAAAAAAAAAAAAAGGATAGTAAGCTGGGCGTGGTAGCACACACTTGTAATCCCAGTACTTGGGAGGCTGAGGAGACAGGAGGATCGCAGCCTCAGCAACTTAGTGAGACCCTGTTTCAAAATAAAAGAATAAATAGGGCTGGGGGTGTAGCTTGGAGGTAGAATGTCCCTAGGTTCTATCCCCAGTACCAAAAAAAGATAGCAAATATATAAACCAGTAGCATCATTGTTTATTATCACTGTTAAAGATTACATACTGCATATAATTGTATATGCTATATTTTTGTACAACTGGCCAACATAACCACAAACAAGTGTACACACTATGCATTGGTACAACATTGTTGATACCATACAAGCTAACATCCCAGTACTTGGGAAGAGGAGACTGGAGGATCTGGGTTCGCGGCCAGCCTCAGCTACTTAGTGAGGCCCTCTGCAACTTTGTGAGCCCTGTTTTCAAAATAAAGAACAAAAAATAGGTCTGGGGGTGTAGCTCGGAGGTAGAATGCCCCTGGGTGCAATCCCTGGTACCGAAAAAAAAAAAAGCTAACATCCTCACCCCTAGGTGATAGAAATTCTTCAGCTCTGTTATAATCTTGGTTTTTTTTTTTTTTTGGTGATGGTGTGGGTTGAACCCAGGAGTGCTCTACCTGTGAGCTACACTCCCAGTACATTTTATTTTTTATTCTGAAACAGGGTCTCACTAAGTTACCACATGCTAGCCTCAAACCTTTGATCCTCCTGTCTCAGCCTCCCAAGTACTGGGATTACAGGTGTGTGCCACTGTGCCTGGCTCTGTTATAATCTTAAGGAAGCACCATTGCATATGCGGTTGGGTTGTTGATTGAAAAGTCATTACACACAGGGCGTGGTGCCGCACACTTGTAATCCCAGTACTTGGGAGGCTGGGACTGGAGGATCCGGGTTTGCAGCCAGCCTCAGCTACTTAGTGAGGCCCTCTGCAACTTAGTGAGACCCGGTTTCAAAATAAAGGATAAAAAATAGGGCTGGGGGTGTAGCTCGGAGGAGAATGCCTCTGGGTTCAATCCCCGTACCGCGAAAAAAAAAAGAAAAGTCATTACACACATATACCCAAGCACACATACATACACATCTTATTTGTTATTCATAGAAGAGTTTGGGGCCAGATTAGTTTTATAGGATAATTCCAAAGAGCACAGTGGCTCTGTTTTCCTCAGAAGTGTTATGCTTCTCCACCAACATTCTTTTTTTTTGTGTGTGTGGTACTGGGGATTGAATCCAGGGGCATTCTACCTCCGATCTACACCCCCCAGCCCTATTTTATTTTTAATTTTAATTTTATTTTATTTTGTGTGTGTGTGTGTGTGTGTTTGCAGTACTGGGGATGGAACCCAGGGGCATTCTACCTCCGAGCTACACCCCCAGCCCTATTTTTTATTCTTTATTTTGAAACAAGGTCTCAGTAAGTTGCGGAGGGCCTCACTAAGTCGCTGAGGCTGGCCGCGAACCTCCTGTTTCAGCCTTCCAAGTACTGGGATTACAAGCGTGCGCCACCACTCCCGGCTCCACCAACATTCTTTAGTACAAGTTTTTAGGACTTTGAATTGGAGGTAAGAGGATAATCCCAACCTTAGGCCTTTTGTATTTTAGAGACTTGCTCTATCTATTTCACTGTAAATACAGAATGTAATTTAACTATTGCATAGCAATTTAGCCAGGGAGGTTGAGTTGTAACAGGAATAAAAGTGATCATTTTTGGTACAGTAAATAATGCCTAAGCATCATTTATTGATCTCCTCCCTGTGCCAGGCATTGATCTAAGGGATTCAGGGGCATTGGTTGTGTTAATTGATCTTAGCCATAGGACTTGAGGTAGGTTCTGCTATTTTCCCTATTTTGGGATGAAGCTAACTTTCTCTCTCTCTCTCTCCAAATTCCCGAGAGACATGCCATCAACCTTATCAACACACAAAGTATTTTTGTCCTTTATTAAATTTCAGTGAGAAAAATTATTCACCAAATTCGTCAGCCATAGCTGTGCATGTAGAAAGTCTTCAGGGGGCTAATCATAACTGACAGTGCATAACTTAACAGGCATGAGTGTAAATAAACAGGCGGTATCAGGAAAAAGCCTCAGATCTCCTCTCGGAAATGAGAAGAATGTGTGGGGCATATACCTCTAATCCCAATACTAGGAAGGTTGAGACAGGAGGATCTCAGGTTCAAGGCCAGTCTCAGCAACTTAGCGAGACCCTCAGCAACTTAGTGAGACCTTGTTTAAAAAATATATATATATATAAAAGCTGGGCATGGTGGCACACACCTGTAATCCCAGTACTTGGGAGGCTGAGATACGAGGAGCTCAGGTTCAAGACCAACCTCAACAATTTAGTGAGACTCTCAGCAACCTAGCAATACCCTGTTTCAAAACAAGAAATAAAAAAGGGATTGGGGGTATAGCTTGGAGATAGAATGCCTCTGGGTTCAATTCTTAGTAACACACACACACACACACACACACACACACCTGAATACAAGGGTAAACTCAGCCATTCAGCACCTGGAGAAAAAACTGAGCAGTGTTTTGCTTGAAAGAAGGAGTCAGACTGTGAGACTTCCCTTGTTAGAAGAAAGAGTGCTTTATTAGGAAATAAAATGGATTACAGAAGCACACATAGAAATCAGAACAATCACACTACAGCATGCTATATACAGTATGTACGTTCAGCAGATCAGGGTAAGCTACAACGTCTGGCATCACGGGCTGGGAAGTCCCTGTAGACAAGCTGACCAGAGTCCAGATTGGAATGGAATGGTTCTGGGCTAAGTGCATTCTCCATATGGGTGATCTCAAAGTGTGCAGTCCTCAGGGAGTCCTAAGTAAGGCACCTGGACAATGTGCATATTTTGCATGACCAACTTGAGCCATGTGGAGCTGGTTTATTCCACCTTCCCAAGGAAGTGGCCAGTTTCCTTGAGAAAAGGGAAAATCACCTCCCTTAAGTGTTTACAATATCAAATGCTCTCGGGCTTGTTTTGCACCTGAATGCCCAGTCTACCTTGACTTCAAGGTGCAGGACATTGTGCTCTATGCACTTACTGATTTATGTGCTTGTTGATACCAGGTTTATAATTTATTAACTCTCCATACAGAGCATAAAAGCATATTGTAATAATATTAAGGAAGAAGAAAAACAGAATTTCAGAAATATTTATTCTAGGAAACAGATGTAAGATTTTAAAAATATATAGTAACTAAAACCCAAAAGATGAAAAGAAGATGGCTGAGTGAGGTGGCACACGCCTGTAAACCCAGTACTTAGGAGGCTGAGAAAGGAGGATCACAGGTTCAAGGCCAGCTTCAGCAACTTAGCAAGACCCTCAGCTATTTAGTGAGACCTGTTTCAAAATAAAAAATGGGCTGGGGGTGTAGATCAAAGGTAGAATGCCCCTGGGTTCAATCCCCAGTACAACAATGACAAAAAAAAAAAAAAGAAGGAAGGAAGAAGGAAGGAAGGAAGGAAGGAAGGAAGGAAGGAAGGAAGGAAGGAAGAAATAATGAAAATAATCAGCTGTGGTCAAAATGTAGCTGGAAGTTACCTAAGAACATGAATAGCAGAATTTAAAAAACATCAGTGACGGTGAAAATCCAGAGAGGCTCTGTGGACAATTGATTCGGTGACGTGGATTGTGAGTTTGAAAGTGTTTTTCAGAATGCAGCAAAAGGACAAGAGAAGATAGAAATAAAGAGAGGGCAACACATTTGAAGAAAAGACACTGGAAATCCAATAAGGATAGGGGTGTTAATGAAGAATACAATTAACAAAAAAGAAAAAAATGTTAAAAATAAATAGAAGAAAACTTTATTGAAGATGGATCTAAATCTGTGGGCTAAAGGGGTTTAATGAATACCAGGTAAAGCCAGGTAATAAACATTGATATGATATGAATGGATCTATCAAGTTCACGTGGGGAAACTTAATCCCCAAATATGTTAGAGGCATTTGGAGGAGGAGCCTTTGGGAGGTAATTAGGGTTAGATGAGGCCACAATGGTGGGCCCCCATGGTGGCATTAGTGGCTCTATAAAAGGAGGAGAGACCTGAGCTAGCTTGCTTGCTCCGTCTTGCCATGTAATGCCCAATTCCATGTTATGATGCAAGAAGAAGCCAACCCGATGCTGAGCAGATGTCAGTACCACGCTCTCAGACTTCCTAGCCTCCAGAACTATGAGTCAAATAAATTTCTATTCTTCGTAAATTTCCCAACCTCTATTGTATTCTATTGTAACAATTCAAAATAGATTAAGACAAACATCAAAAGTTAGCTAGTGAAATAATCTAATCTCTTAGGTTAATGAAGTTGTATCTGCAAAAGCATAAAAACAAGGCTGGCTTTGGATTCTTTCCCTGCACCCTCTGCCATCTTGTCCTCCTTGGAATGGCCTCTCTCTGCCCCTTCTTCATCTCCCCTTTCTGCGTCTGCTCTCGGTTCATCACCGGTTAATCACAGGTGAGATGTACTTGTACTTCTAGTGGCCCTTCCCTAGTGCTTCTTGGCTGCCCGAGATAGTGGACAAGTCTTCAGGGAGCAGAGGCTGAAAGTGCCCATGAGCTGAGGTTCAGTGGGTTCAGCTTTCCCCACAGGGGGCCCTACCTGTAGGTGGGATGTGGCTAGGCAGAAGGGAGAAACTTGTCCTTCTGCAAATTCAGGTCAATGATAGCACAGCCATACAGCAAAAGCCACAAAACTGTTGGGCTACATTTGAGACCACATGGGTGTCCTGCTCTTCCAAGTCAGTGGGCCACTGAGAGTTTGTCCAGACTAGGCCAGGTGCCACCTAGCAGGGTGGACAACTCCTGGACCACCTACCTACTTAGTGACCCAATCTCTTCTGGCCCTCTAGCCAATCTCTTCTGCAGAAACTGTGATATGGAAGGACAGGAAACAATTAAAATCTCAGACACCTTTTCCCAAGGGTCATTCCAGCTGGAGAGCCTAAATGTCATGAGGGTATGAATGTGCTGCATTTATTACTTTCACCATGGAGACATCCAAGAAAACTGACCTTTTCAGCTTCAATAAAAACGGATTTTCCTGTAGGTCCTTTGATAGCAGCTGTGATCATGAGCTGGGCTGAAACTCAATATTAAACACCAAAGAATGAGGAAAAGAGATGCCTTTCATTGGCCTGAGAAAGTTACCGACACCATTTGTAATTAGACAGAGAAGCCAGTCACCCTGGCTCCTCCTGGACCCAGATGGTTCAGGTATCTCCCCGCATCCATCAGAGATGTCTGTTATTCATGCATTCTGTTCAAGGTGAGTTGAACTCGGAACAAACCTTCAGTAGCAGGCTACTCTGTAATTTCACAGGACTGGGTTCTGGCCTGCTTGGGATTCAGCGAACCCTCCTGTAATATGTTTAGGAGCCCCAGACATCTAC
>PVJS01032021.1:0-10000 GCA_004027185.1 Glis glis | reverse complement strand
GTTTCAAAATAAAGTATAAAAAATAGGGCCGGGGGTGTAGCACGGAGGTAGAACGCCACTGGGTTCAATCCCCGGTACCGCAAAAAAAATTTAAAAAAAAGGACAAACCTTACCTTGGTGGTGAAGGGTATTCTGGGTTGAGCACCACCCAGAAGTTCCCCAGTGACCACGGGCCCCAGCCCAAGTGTATACACATGGCCCTTCCCTTAGAACTCAAGAGGACAGTGTTCAGGACAATTAAAAGGGACAAAAGTCAAAGCATCCTAGACCGCTAGAGTTCCTTCTCTGGGACTGGTAGTCCTGTCCTCCAGCTCCTGGCCCAACTCCATGTGCTTCATTGTCTCAGGCCCATCCTCTGGAGGTCCCCGCTCAGGACTTCTGCCTTCTGCAGAGCCTGCCTGGCCCTCCTGCCCAGGCAGAGGTAACCTTCTCCACCTGTCCCACTCTCTCTCTCTCTCTCTCTCTCTCTCTCTCTCTCTCCCTGTCTCTCTCTCTGTACTTAGTGAGGCCCTCCGCAACTTCTTGAGACCCGGTCTGAAAATAAAGTATAAAAAATAGGACTGGGGGCGTAGCGCGGAGGTAGAATGCCCCTGGGTTCAATCCCCGGTACTGCAAAAAAAAAAAAAAAAAAAGAAAGCAGGGGCCATATGACTGGTGTCGGCCTGCCAGCCCTCAGGAAGTAGGATGGTACCCTGGGCATGTCTGGGTTGGTTAACTGATACCATGGGCTGTTCTGTGCCACATCCCAGAAAACCTCCTCCCAGACTCCCAAGTCCTCCATGGATCCCCTGTGTGCTTGGGACCCAGGCTTCAGTCCCAAATGCATCAGGCATGACTTCCTGAGCAGCCACTCCCGAAGAGCAGGTAGGGGAGTGGGGAGACCATTGAAACTGTTAGCTTCTGCCAGTCGGGAAACTTTCTCACCTTCTGCAAGCAAGTCTGGTTCTTGCGGCCTCTGAGTCACTGCAGGGCCAGGATCAATACCAGTGTAAACAGAGCTTCATCCTGAGCTGTGAGTTGTCCTTCCTGGTTTGGGATGTAATCCATAATCTTAGTTCCCAACGCCTGGCTCCCCAGGGGCTCAGAGGAATTGTGGGGAGAGGGGCATCTAGTCAGGGTGAGGGCACAGTGACTTGGGGGGTGGTCCTAGGAGAACAACGAGAGCCTCACCAGCAAGAAACCCGACTGTCCCTGATCTTGGGGTGCGGGGTACACCCCGAGCCCCTCTCCCACAGCACCAGGTATCTGGACCCTCCTCAGATCACATGCTGAGCTGCCCACACATCCCTGTCTGTGGAGCTTGCCGAGGACAATTTGTTAAGAACCGTCTGCTCAGCCCATAATGAGGCTTAGCCCTTCCATTCCAGCTCTGGTCAGGGGTGTTTCAGGGAAGCGGGCTTTTCAGGGATGCTTAGGCATGGCCATGCCGTATCCTGGCAACCAGACCCAAAGCCAAGTCCTCCAGAGATCCCAGCTCTGGCCCAGCACTGGGCAGAGTAGGGGAATGGCTACAGCACAGGGTCGGCCTCGCTTTTCCTTTACCTGGACAATTTCTTTAAAAGCAACAGCAGTTGAGGTGACTGGGTTGGAAATGGGGTGCTGCAGACCTCCAGACACAAAACTCGCCAGTTTTGAGGCACCTGCTCCTCTCCAAGCCCGGTCAGGTCCTGGATACCTTTCTCTGCTCTTTCTCTTCCTGGGCACCTTTCTCTGCTCTGATGTAGAAGCTGGAAGTGGGCTTGTGCCATGCTGTTGGGAAGGCCCTCCTGCCTTATGCAGGTCCCTTCTGGAAAGGATAAAGCTGCCCAGCGCAGGAAGGTGCAGGTCATCCACTGAAGTCCACCTCGCCCAGTCCTGTGGACCACCCTGTCAAACCACCTTCCCCTCCTATAGCAAAGCTCGGGGGAGACAGATCCCTAATTGGAATGCCTCTGGGCTTAGTGAGTGCTGTACTTCAGTGGTTCCAAAGAACCCACCTGGTAGGCCAATACCACTGTCCCGGAGCTGCTGGGAGTATCCCTGCATTCTTCACTGGGAATGACCCTGTCCCCTCCAGGGTGATCACACATCCAGCAACTACCTGACATGGGCGTACAAAGGCTTAGTGGCGATTCTGAAGGGGGATCCCAGCTCCGCAGTCCCCTGTGGGACCAGCTGAGGCCTCAGTTGTAAATTCACTGTGGGTCGACCTCTCTCTCCCCACCCTTGCCTTCCTTGCTTCCTGTTGGGGGGTCTGTCCCTAAGAGCCACTAGCATAAACCTCCTGCTCCAACTCAGTCTGCATCCAGGGAACTCAGCCCAAGAGGCCTGTGGGCCCCAGGGCTAAGTGGCTGTAAGTGTGACAAGCTGGGAATCTCATCTTCTTGGAATTTTTACTGCCAACTCAGAGTTGGAACTTCTCAAGGGTCTGACCCCACACACAGGCCTTCTGTAGCTCATGACCCCTGTGGAAAACTCCCTTTGTAGTGGACACTGGAGATGTTGCTCTAGACCCTCTCTGGTCCCCTGTGCCATGTCAGGTCAGTCCTGTGCCCTGGATTCTATGCTGCACCTGCGACTCCTCAGAGGACCATCCTGGGTAGGGATATGCTCTATACACAGGCACAGGGAACAGAGGGGGATGGGAGTTTGGGCCCCCTGCATGGCCCTTAGTCAAAGGCTGACAGGTGCAATGCTATGAACGCCCAGCTCCTTTGCTTCAAAATAGGCACAACTGGCATTTTGCCTGGGACCCCAGTCTTGCTTGACTTCTTGCTCTGCCCTTCCCTGTACACCCCTCCCTTAGCACTCTTCCCAGGAGCACTTCCTTTATAAATCTACCTGCCTGCGGATGCACATCTTAGGGTCTGTTCTGGGGAACCCCACCTGGGACACTTCTCTTAGCAGGAGAAAAAATGGGGTCCAGAGAGCACCAACATGTGCATACTCAAGTGTGGGTGTTGGATTTTTTGTAGTTTCCATGTTTATGTCAGATCTGGAAGGACTTTCTCCCACTCAAGGATCTGCTATATGAGGATTACACACCCACACTTTCTTCCATTACTTTTAAGAACTTCATTTGTTTTAATTAAATCTTTAATCCACTACTTGGAATTTATTTTGGTACATGATATAGGGAAGGAAACCTATTTAATATTTTTCATAAACACTTAATTATCACAGCACCATTTATTTATTTGTGTGGTTTTTAAATTAAAAATAAATTAGTACATGAAATGATCTTCAAAATTTTATTCAGTAAAAAGGAAAACAAAGGGCAGAACAGTGTATATAATAAGCTCCTATTTGTTTTTTTAAAAATACTTACAAGAGCTTCTCTCTGCACGGACAGTTTCTTTTTTTCTTTTTTTTTTTTTTTGGCGGTACTGGGGATTGAACCCAGGGGCGTTCTACCTCCGAGCTACACCCCCGGCCCCATTTTTTATCCTTTATTTTGAAACAGGGTCTCATGAAGTTGCAGAGGCCTCACTAAGTAGCTGAGGCTGGCCGCGAACCCCGATCCTCCGGTCTCCGCCTCCCAAGTACTGGGATTACAAGCATGCGCCACCATGCCCGGCTGCATGGACAGTTTCTGAAAAGGTTTATAAAAACTTTTAAGAGTGATTGTCTCTGGATAGAAGGAAAGGGGTCTGGTATGGAAGAGAGACCTCCTTTTCAAGTCCTTTGAACTTTTTTATTTGGGTAAGAGTACTGGAGAGTGAACCCTGTGGAATTCTACCTCTGAGCTACATAACCAGCCCTTTTCATTTTTATTTTTTAACTTTGAAACAGAGTCTCACTAAGTTTCTGAGGCTGGTCTCCAACCTGTGATCCTCCTGTCTCAGCCCCCCCAAGTACTGGGATTACAGGCCTGAGCTACCATACCCAGCTCTATTTGAATTTTTTGTCATGTTCAAATATTACCTGTAATTTACTGTAAAATGCAAGTAATAATGCACCACTGAAACACATTGGTGCACTCATTTTGAAGGATGCAGTGGTCACCCTTGAGCCCAAGGTCAGGAGAGCAGACACTGTTGAAATGCCAGGAACTAGGGGTGTAAAGCTAATAGAATACCCCCGTTGCCTGTCTAACTCTCCCCATCCTATATCAGAGAATTTCTCTCCCAATGGAAAGTACCCCAAGTCCATCCCTCCCCACCCACCTCTACCAGGTACTTCTTCATAGAGCTCATTGCCTTCTTAGAAGGTGCAGGCCTCCCTACCTGCACCTGGCACCCAGGGTGCCACCTGAAGACTGAGTTTTAATGAAATATTCCTCAACATGCCCCATTGACAATAGTGAACTTCATTTAGAAGAAAGGTCATGTTAAGAATCTTCTAGATTAGCCGGGCATGGTGGCGCACGCTTGTAATCCCAGTACTTTGGGAGGCGGAGACCGGAGGATCCGGGTTCGTGGCCAGCCTCAGCCCTCTCTCTCTCTCTCTCTCTCTCTCTCTCACTCTACTTAGTGAGGCCCTCCGCAATTTCGTGAGACCCGGTTTCAAAATAAAGTATAAAAATAGGGCCGGGGGTGTAGCGCGGAGGTAGAACGCCCCTGGGTTCAATCCCTGGTACCGCAAAAATAAATAAATAAATAAAAAATAAAGTTTGCAGAACTAATGGACAGAAACCCAGCCAGGCCTCAGGTAGATCCATGACTCAGAGCCTGGGTCTCTGTTGTCACATAGTTGAAAAGATGGTTGCTCACCTTTTCGCAGTGTTTAGGTTACTGGTTTAGCTCCAGGAAAGACTGGCTTATCCTGCTTCCAAATTCCTAGCCAGGGATCTCAGTTGGCCCAGCTTAGGCTGGTGCCCACCCCTGATTCCTACCTCTCAAACTAGGATGAAGGTAGGGTTGGGGTTTAGGGAGCAGACACTGTACAAGATGGGCTGCTAGGTACCCACTAACATTGTCAAAGTTAAGGGCTAGGACTAGAGATCATTTTGAATTTAGGAGATGCTTTCAAAAGGTAAACAAAAACCCCAATAGTATGTATTTTTCTATTTAAAAAGAAATATATATAAATTACAGAAAAATCATAAACTTAAAAACAGAAAATACCCACTGCTCTCATCTGTTCAGTTACTTTTTCTTTTTTTGCGGTACCGGGGATTGAACCCAGGGGCATTCTACCTCCGGGCTACACCCCCAGCCCTATTTTTAATTCCTTATTTTGAAACGGGTCTCACTAAGCTGCGGCAAGCCTCACTAAGTAGCTGAGGCTGGCCGCGAACCCGGATCCTCCGGTCTCAGTCTCCTGAGTACTGGGATTACAAGCGTGTGCCACCACGCTTGAGTGCGCCTGGCTCTCAACTTCATTCTTGTGGGCGCATCTGTCCAGTCTTTTTTTCTGCATTCATAATCAATTTTATATATATGTGTGGTAGCAGAATATGAATACCTAGTCTGCTTAATAGACACTCCGAACTATTTGATTTTTCTTCCCCTTTTTTGTTGCATTAGACAGACAAAATGAAATATCTCCTTTCTCCCACTGGGAAGGTGCCCAAATTAAGCCCTTCCTGCCCTTGAAGAAAGAAAGGGTAACCAGATTTGGGGTTGCTAAATGATGGACTTAATGGCTCATCAAATCAGGCCTATTGTGAATGAACAAAAGAAGATGAGGGGTTTGTTGGCATTTGAGGTGTACAATAAACAATATGATTCTTTCCCCACCAAGTTTTGAACCAATTGAAAAAAATAAAATACGGTAATCAGACAGATGGAGATGAAATCAGCTTTGGGATTGATGAGGCTGATGTGCAGCCCTTGGACCTGCAGCCCCTGGTGCCCTGTTGGGTTTCCTCCTATTCCACTCCACCATCAACCCCCTCCTTACCAGCCAGGACGGTGGTTAGTGACACCGCTGTGCATAAACATCTACAAATATGGATCTACTATATTTGCTTTGCTCTGAACCTTGCTCTATCCTTCATCAATATCCTTCATTTTATGATAGTCTGTTAATTACTCTCTTAGTGGTTTTAACAAGGGACTACTATAGAGAGTGCTGTAATGAACATCTTAATTTCATACATTGCTTTTGATCAGTTTAATGATTTCTTTATGATGAATTCTAAGAAGTGGATCACATTACCATTGTATATACATATTGTCACATTGGTCTCAGAATGATGTTCACCCTTCAGACTCTGTCTCGCAGGATATGAAAATTCATATTTTCCCACATGCTCATCAGTATTGGTAAGTACCCCTTTTTACTCCTTGCAAATATGATAGACCATACACATATTATTTTAATATACATTTCTGATGATCACTGAAGTTGAATATCTTTGGGGTTTTTAATTTGTTTTGTTTTGTTTTCTAATACTGAGGATTGAACCCAGTGACTCTCTGCCACTGAGCTATATCCTAACTCCTTTTTATATTTTCTTTCTTTTGTGTGTGTATGTGTGTGGGGGTACTGGGGATGGAACCCAGGGGCATTCCACCTCTGAGCTACGATCCCAGCCCTATTTTATTTTTTGTTTTGAAGCAAGGGCTCACTAAATTGCTGAGAGTCTCATTAGGTTGCTGAGGCTGATTTGTGAACTTGTGATGCTCCTGTCTCAGCCTCCCACGCACTGGGATTACAGGTGTGCACCACCACTCCTGGCTTACATTTTGTTTTGAGACAGGATCTTGCTAAGTTGTTCAGGCTGGCCTTGAACTTGAGATCCTCCTGCCTCAACCACCTGAGTCCCTGGGATTACAGGTGTGCATGCCTGGCCTCAAGATGAATGTCTTTTAATGTTAACTGGCCATTGCATTTCTTTTGAATTGATCACATTCGTCTTTTCATCTTTTCTTATTAATATTGTTTTATATGTTGAGGATAATAGCCTTTCTAGGGGTGTTCTACCTCTGAGCTAGACTCCCAGCCCTATTTTATTTTTTATTTTGAAACAGGGTCTCACTAAGTTGATGAGAGTCTTGCTAAGTTGCTGAGGGTCTTGCTAAGTTGCTGAGACTGGCCTCAAACTTGCAATCCTCCTGTCTTAGCCTCCCAAGTACTGGAATTACTTGGCATGCACCACTGTGCCCAGCTGAGCAAATATTTTTTTAGAAAAGCAGAGTATTCGCTGGGTGTGGTGGCGCACGCTTGTAATCCCAGTACTTGGGAGGCTGAGACCGGAGGATCTGGGTTCGCCGCTAGCCTCAGCTACTTAGTGAGGCCCTCCACAACTTAGTGAGACCCTGTTTCAAAATAAAGTATAAAAATTAGGGCCAGGGGTGTAGCTCGGAGGTAAAATGCCCCTGGGTTCAATCCCTGGTACTGCAAAAAAAAAAAAAAAAAAAAAAAAAAAGAAAAGCAGACTATTCCAAGTCACTCCGACATATACACTCCCTGGTCAAATTTTGTTTTCTGGTTTAATGGATGGTGTATAAGTACCACCTGGAAAATTTTCAACATACACATGCTGGCTACATTTATTAAATATTTACTAGCCAGGCAGGGTGGCGCACGCTTGTAATCCCAGTACTTGGGAGGCTGAGACCGGAGGATCCAGGTTTGCGGCCAGCCTCAGCTACTTAGTGAGGCCCTCCACAACTTAGTGAGACCCTGTTTCAAAATAAAGAATAAAAAATCGGGCTGGGGGTGTAGCCCGGAGGTAGAATGTCCCCGGGGTCAACCCCTAGTACCGCAAAAAAAAAAGAAGAAATAATTTACTATATGCCAGTCCCTGTTCTAATTGCTTCACATGTATTAACCTATCTAATCCTTACAAAAACAACCCTATGATGTAAGTACTATTATTGTACCAACTTTTTTTTTGTTGGTACTAAGTTGCTGAGGGCCTCACTAAGTAGCTGAGGCTGGCCGCGAACCCGGATCCTCCGGTCTCAGCCTCCCGAGTACTGGGATTACACGCGTGTACCACCACACCCGGCTCTTATTGTACCAACTTTACAGATGCAGACCTGGGCACAAAGAGAGCCACTTGCCCGGGAGCATATAGCCAGTGCATGGTCTCAAGCCCATTGTCTGGATCCAGTGTCCTTACTCTAGTGCCACATGTAATTTACTCTAAACCCTGGGCAGGCTGCAAAGCTTCCTCTGTTGAGGCTAGTGTGTGCATGAAGGAACAGATCCTGAGGCAGTTTTGATATACCCCCAGGATGAGCACCACTGTCTAGTAGTGTTTTATTTATTGTGTTTTGCCTCACCAAAATTTAAATTTTTATGTAGTCAGATTTGTCCTATTTCTGTCTTTTTTTTTCTTTAGCACTGCAATAGGGAAAAAGCCTTCTTCAGCCCAAATGTATCATTTGTTTATGGAAGCTTAACAATCCACTCTGGAAAGCAGAGTGGCTTAAAACAATAACCATACACTAATTTTTTTTTTTTTTGGTACCGGGGATTGAACCCAGGGGCATTCTACCTCCGAGCTACACCCCCAGCCCTATTTTGTATTCTTTATTTTGAAACAGGGTCTTGCTAGGTTGCGGAGGGCCTCACTAAGTAGCTAAGGCTGGCCGCGAACCCAGATCCTCCTGTCTCAGCCTCCCATGTACTGGGATTACAAGCGTGCGCCACCACACCCGGCCTCCATACACTAATTTTTAAAATAATTATGTGAATGGCCTTTGGGCAGAGCTCATCTGGGGTTTTTTTCTGCTGGCTTTCATTTGGGATCCCATACATGGCTAAAGCCGGTAGTTGGTCCTGGCTTTTGGCTGGGGCGCCTAGATTCTCCACTACAGGACCTCTGATCCCCCAAAAGGCTAGACGGGCCTCCTTCAAGGCAATCTGAGGGCTTCAGGAGAGCAAAGCAGAAGTTACAATCTCTCTCTCTCTCTCTCTCTCTCTCTCTCTCTCTCTTGTGCTAGGGATTGAACCCTGGGGCATTCTATCTCTGAGCTCTACATCCAGACTGATTTTATTTTTTTATTTGGAAATAGGGCCTTGCTAAGTTGCCGAGAGCCTTGCCAAGTTGCTGAGGCTGACTACAGGCTTGCATCACCATGCCTGGCTTGCAATGTCTCTTAAGGTGGAGGTTGCAACTTCTCTTAAGGTGGAGGTTGCAGATGGGCAGAGTGTCACTTCCTTGTACTACATTGTGAAAACACCTAAGGAGGCCAGACTAAACGACAAGGATGGGGAAATAGACTCCACCTCCTGCTGCAAAGAATAGTAAAGCCACATGGCAAAGGGGCACAGGGAGAGGGAGGTGTGACTCACTGAATGCCGTTATCATAACAACCACACCAAGATGCTGCAATCACTCTTCTAGTGCTTAAGTTTTAGATAAAATTGACATACCATAAAATGAATCGCTTTAATCCAGTGGTATTTAGTATATTCATATCTTCTTTACCTAATCCCAAGACATTTTCATCACCCTAAAAGAAAAGTCTGTCCCCATAGGCAATCGCTGTCCATTCCCCTCCCTACCTTAGCACCCCGCAGCCATCTCTCTGATTTGTGTCTCTAGAGACATCCTATCATGGAGGTTTCAGACAAACAGACTCAGGTGACATCTGGCTTCTGTCTGGTTTCTTTTACTTGGCAAAGGCTTTCAAGGTCCATCCATAGGGAAGCATGTCATAGAGCTTCATTCCTTTTTTGTGGCTGAATAATATTCCCTTGTATAAGTACATCACATTTTGTTTAGCCATTCATCAGTTGGTGGTTATTTGGGTTGCTTCCGCGTTTTGGCTTTGTGGAGAGTGTTGCTGTGGATATCTCGTCCTGTTTCAATGCTTCATATATTGAAATCTTTCTAATATCTGGGATTCAATTTTGTACATGGTTTGAGATAGGAAATATAATTCCACTTCTTCCAAGTATCCTAATGAGATGCATTTTATAGACTACCTTTTTTAAATTTTATTTATTTATTTATTTATTTTGCGGTACCGGGGATTGAACCCAGGGGCGTTCTACCTCCGCGCTACATCCCCGGCCCTATTGTTTATACTTTATTGTGAAACCGGGTCTCACAAAGTTGCGGAGGGCCTCACTAAGTAGAGAGAGAGAGAGAGAGAGAGAGAGAGAGAGAGAGAGAGAG
>PVJS01032020.1:0-23042 GCA_004027185.1 Glis glis | reverse complement strand
TACCGCAAAAAAAAAAAAAAAGACAGTGGAAGCCTGTGGTGCATGCTTGTAATCCTAATATGTGGGAGGCTGAGACAGGAGGATTGCAGGTTCCAGGTCAACTTTAGCAATTTAGTGAGGCCCTCAGCAGTTTAGTGAGACCTTGTGTATTTGTCAGCGTTTTCACAGCTATAATCTAAAAGACTTGACCACGTAACTTAGAGTAAGAAAGATTTATTAGCTTACAGTTTTCTTTGGAGGTATTGGGGTTCAGTCCATGTGAGGCCGGGGACCACGGATCTCAGGGCATGACCACGGTGGGAAGCAGACAGAGGGAGAGCACAAGGCTTTGCTCTCACATCATAAAGGCTGGAAGCAAGAAAGAGTGCGAGGGGAGGAGGAACCATATATAATCCCCAAGGTTGCACCCCCAGGGACCCACCTTCTCCAGCCACACCCTACAGGCCTAGGCCACACCCATGTAAATCCATTTAATGGACTTATCCAATGCTGGGATTACAACCCTCATGACTCAGTTGCATCAACTCCAAACACCAATTTATGAGCTCTTCAAGAGGCCATTCTATATCTAACTATAACACCCTGTTTCAAAAAAATTTTTTTAAACGGTATCAGGGATTGAACGCAGGGGCGTTCTACCTCCGCGCTACACCCCCAGCCCTATTTTTTATACTTTATTTTGAAACCGGGTCTCACGAAGTTGCGGAGGGCCTCACTAAGGATAGAGAGAGAGAGCTGAGGCTGGCCCTGAACCCGGATCCTCCGGTCTCCGCCTCCCAAAGTACTGGGATTACAAGCGTGCGCCACCATGCCCGGCTTCAAAATTTTAAAAGGGACAAGGCTTACTACTGAAAATCCCAGTGCGGCATAAGCGTTCAGGAAACTGCTTGGTGAACACCTGCGATTTCTGTGGTGGTGAAATCAATCACATTACAGTAACTGAATCTTCTGGACTAGTTTGCAGTTTCGCTTAGTGACTTTCTTTCCAGTGAGTTTTCAGGCCCCACATTATGATGTTTTTCATCACGTAGAGGTTTTCAATTGCAGTCGGTAACAAATAAAACTGCACTACAAAAATGTTTCATGAGAATAAAACAATTGCCAGATTATAACAATTATTCCTCTGGTTTCACTGCAGACAAAGATGTCACCCATTTAAAACACTCTTACAGCACTTTTACATGTTCCAAAATCAAATTCCCCAAATCTGTAAAATTAAATGCCATTAATTCTGTACTGCTAATGTTATACATTGAGATACATAGTTATACATTAAAAGTGGGATAAAGGTATGTATCTTTCCTGGAGGGGGGAGAAATGTACATTTGGGAAAAAAAAGACCTTTTATATAATTTGAAAGAATATATGACCCCCTATATCTCAGATTAAGATAAGGAAGTAGAATCAGTGAATATAGACTTGGGCTAATTTGATTAGGGTAGGAGAGAGTGAACAGTACCAGTTTGTTTTGGATAGAGACTTAAGTATGTTTGTAGGGCATGGGGAAGGAGCCAGTAAAGAAACATAATGTGATGCTGAGGGCAAGATGGAGGGTAGAGACAAGGTCTCAAGGAGGCCATAGGTCAGGATGTAGAGTAGCTTGAACAGGAGAGAAATACAACATCTTCTGAGACAGGAAGGAAAAAAGTGAAGAACAGTGTGGCTATCAGATAAGTTTATGAGTGGAAGGGAGAGTTGTTTTTTGCATTTGTTTTTGTGGTACTAGGGATTGAACCCAGGGGTGCTCTATCACTGAGCTACACCCCAGCCCTAAAACAGTCTCACAAAAGAAGGGAGAGATTTTTTTTTTAAGCCATGCCTGACAATTCCACTTTTCAATGAAGTAGAATGAAGTTGTGTTCTAGAAGTGATGATTGTGTAGAGTGAAAACAGTGGTACTTATTGAGATGATCCAGAAATGGAGCTAACTGAGATGAGAGAAGAGTGGCATTTAGTATTCAGATGAGGCTAGAGAACGTGGATTTGTAGCAGTATGGGTCTCCTGGGCTCCTTTCTTCCCTCCATTAACCCTACCCAGCAGCTTTCCACCATCTTGAAGGTGTGGGGAAAGCAGGTTACAGCGTTGATCTTAGGTTGTCGTTCTGCTAGGTCGGACAGCTAAAGCAAGGAAGCCAAAGATCCAGAGGATTGATGGTAAGAGGTTACTTCAAGAAACCAGAACAAATACAGTTGGTAGAAGATCGTGGAGTTACTTTAGGAAGAAAATTGGCCATCTCAATCAAATATTTCTCTGTCCCTCACTGCAGAATTGTATCTTTAGCTCTGATATCTCCTAAGTTGCAGATAAAATTTTTTTTCTTATCTTTGAGATTGAACTTATTTTCCCATTCAAATGTCCCTATTTCTTTTGGTAGCAGTTGCATCTTCCAAGTTGCCCAGACTTGAAATGTGATTTGTCTTTTGTGTTTCTCTTGCCCTTTATCTCCCATGCCTAACCAGTCTGCCTTTATAACTTCTTTTATACAGTCATTTTTCTCCCTTCACACTGCTACTAATCCACATCAGGTCTTCATTACTTGTCTAGGCTGCTGCAATCATAACTTCCTTAAACAGGTCTCCTAGCCATGTATCTTTTCATCAACTCATCCATCCTTCTTCCTGCTATAGTGCCCTTCTCACCAATGCTCATCTCTGACCAGTTCACAAATGTAGTGACTTCCCAACTCCTACTACATAATTTCTCATGAAATTCAAGGCCCTCCTAAGGTGGCCCCAACCTGCTTATCTAACTTACTTCCCTTTAATGTCCTTACATTGTGTCCACCATTTCCCGTTCCAGTCATCCTTGATTCCACTGTGGCCTGTGCTCGAAATGCCTTTCCTTTTCATGACCGTCTATCTTTTAAGACCCAGTTCAATATCCCCATCTCTTTAGAAGTCTTTCTTAACACCCCTCCTTTTTGGGTAGAGATAATACCTTCCTCATTAAAACTCCCTTAAATAAGAATCTTTTCTGTATACTATTATCTTCTCTTGTTGCATATTTACTTATGTAAAAATATAATTTACTGTTCATTTTCTTCCATTAGTGTAGTTAACAACTATAACAATTACTAGAACTTCAAAAACATATTCAATTCAGGAATTTAGGGCATGGTGGCATGTGCCTGTAGCCCCAGTTACTGAAGCAAGAGGATCTGTTGAATCCAAGAGTCTGAGACCAGGGACTAGAGTGTAGCTCAGAGGTAGAGTGCTTGCCTAGCATGTGTGAGGCCCTGGGATCAATCCCCAATACTGCAAAAAGAAGACGAAGAAGAAAAAAAAAGTTCAAGGCCAGCACTGGGCAACAAAGCAAGGCCCCATCTCAAAAAAAAAAAAAAAAAAAGGTCAACAGAACTAATCAGTGGCTCTGAACATTGGCTATACATTAGAATCACACAGGAAGTTGTTTGGGTTTTTTTTTTTTCTAATAGTAATGGCTACTTCAAAGATTTTAATTGACTGGTCTTTGGTGGGGTCTGGACTTAAGTATTTTTTTTAAGTTCCCCAATAGATTCTAACTTGTGCAGAATTGAAAACCAATGCCTTAATTCTAGAGCTTATGGGTGTGCGAAGGAGAAACCTGCTAAATCGGGTGACTTAGCCGTGTCTACCAGGATTTGCTGAGAGGTGTGCAGCTTCTAAAGTCTTAGTTAACAGTGTTGAAAGGCACTGCTTAGCTATCACAGAAAAGGGAAGAATTAGAAGCAATATACTTACCACTTGTCATTAGCATGTTTTGTTTTGAAATGACAGATTTCAAAATTATTTGAAGAGCATATAACAAGTAGGCCTTTGAAAATCATAAGATCTACTCATTTCTTAAAATGAATCAGACATGTGAGCTAGTGTGGTCTAGTGGTTAAAGTGTAGACTAGTGGAAGTACTTCTGGGGTTATTTGCTCATCTTTTACTGACTTACATGACCTTAAAAAAAGTCACTCAAGCCTCACTGTGTTGTTAACTCTTGCTACAACTTCACAGAAAGGTTGAAGACCAACAGGTCAGTCTGATAAAATAATTTTTTTTTACAAGTTCAAAAATCACTGTAACTCCTTACATTTGACTCAGTGGTTGAGTTCCTGCCTTAAAGGGAGTAACTGGGAAAAGAGAATTGGCATCTCTAAGAGAAACAACTCGTTCACTCCAATTTAGAAAGTCACCTACCACTTTTTGTGTGTGTGTGTGTGTGTGGTACTAGAGATTGAACCCAGGAGCATTCTACCTCTAGGCTATACCCCTAGCCTTATTTTTTATTCTTTATTTTGAAACAGGGTCTCACTAAGTTGCCAAGGCTGGTCGCGAACCTGCAACCCTCCTGTCTCAGCCTCCCAAGTACTGGGATTACTCTACTTTTTAAGTAAAGTAAGGCTTACTCTACTTAAAAACAATACCAACAAAGCTTAGAAAAGTACCTGCAGTAGTTACCACACACATGGCCCAACCTATGTTCTTTTATGGAAAAGGACAAAGGCATTTCAACACAGTGACCTTTTGGTCCTTTCCTTGTGCCCAGGTGGCTGTTGTTTTACTTTTGAAAGGAAGACAGGGGTCACAGACTAGACAAATGTTTTCAGAGGGTCACTGATAGAGTGAATCTTCTGTCTTCTCCCCAAAAAGAGACTTAAGTGAAGTAGAGAAAGAATTAATGCTAAATACAAAATTCTAATTATTTGCATGCTAAGGAGACCTAAATATATAGATAAAATTCCTTTTGAAAGTATATACCAGAAATTTTTTTTCAATGTCTAAGAGAGGCATTTTGCACAGTGTCTGGGGTTTATGTGAGCCCTCAGCATTCTGAAAATAGATGACATTTTGACCCTTGTGTTACTGGTCACAGCTCGAGTTTGTTTCAGTTTTGAGTGTGTGCTTGTGCATACAGAGGTATTCTGGTTTAGTGCTTTATCATTTAGCTCTTGGTCATGCAGAGAAGGGAAAATCCCAACTCATTTTTTAGAAGATGACAAAAGATGGGTAAGGTAGTAATTATTACTAACATGCAGGAGAAAAGAAGTAGCAGGACTCCATAGATAAGCAGGATACCTCTGTGATAAAGGTGTCTATTTTTAGCGTTGTTTTTAACCAGTATGACCCTGGATAAATCCCTCACCCTCTACAAAGCCTTGGAAAGGAAACAAGCTGGATAGGTTAAGACTAAATCCCACTTGAGAAAATAGGTGTTATAGCCTCATAAAATAGCATGATACACTTAAAACTTATCTTTTGGATTCTCGACTTACCTGCACCCTTTATAAGAGTGTCTCATCTATCCCAGCAGGCTTCTGCTTTTGAGTCTAAGCCCCACAGTGTCAATGGGATCGCTGTTTATTTTAATGGTAAAGTGATAAACTGTGCTCATGCATGTAAACATCGAAAGTGGTTCTGGCCGGGCGTGGTGGCGCACGCTTGTAATCCCAGTATTTGGGAGGCGGAGACCAGAGGATCCGGGTTCACGGCCAGCCTCAGCTACTTAGGCCCTCCACAACTTCGTGAGACTGGGTTTCAAAATAAAGGATAAAGCCGGGGCGTGGTGGCGCACGCTTGTAATCCCAGTACTTTGGGAGGCGGAGACCGGAGGATCTGGGTTCGCGGCCAGCCTCAGTTCTCTCTCGTGCGCGCTCTCCCTCTCTCTCTCTCCTCCCTGTCTCTTTCTCTCTCTCCCTGTCTCTCTGTCTCTCTCTACTTAGTGAGGCCCTCCACAACTTCATGAGACCCGGTTTCAAAATAAAGGATAAAAAATAGGGCCAGGGGTGTAGCTTGGAGGTAGAATGCTCCTGGGTTCAATCCCCGGTACCACAAAAAAAAAGTAATTAAAAAAAAATAAAGGATAAAAAATAGGGCCGGGTGTGTAGCTCGGAGGTAGAACGCCCCTGGGTTCAATCCTCGGTACTGCAAAAAGAAAAAAGAACAAAAAAAAGAAAGTGGTTCTGTTTAACTAAATATTCCTCTTCTCCTTCCCAGCTCCAACTCTGGAGAATGAGAGTGTTTAAAATTTCTTTTTAAGCCCAGTCTTATCTTCTAGCAGTCTTTGCATCTTCATCACCTTTATGCGTGGTAATCAGCAGAACAGGTCTCCGTACTGCAGCAGAACTCTGTATGAACCCAGTCATTTCTCAAATCTGATTGGTACAGAAAAGTATGTGGCTTCTCGCTTCCTGTCCCTTCCTCCAACCCCAAACCATAGAGAAGCATGCTTTCTGGTGACATTTATTCACGTAGGCATCTTCACAGCTCCTTCTCCCAGTAAGATTTTATGGGAAAAGAGTGATGTTAATGTCACTTTACAACCTACATGTTTGATTCTGTGAATTTGGAAATCAATATGAACTCTCAAGAAACTCCTTGTAAGAGAGTCATTGCTTCAGCTCAGTTTTGAGGTTCAGGTCAGAGATAACTGTGCTATATCATTTTAGGCAGGTGCCTGATGTGATCTTCACACATATTACCCAGGAATGGTCACTGCTATAAACCCAGTACTTGGAAGGCTGAGAGAGGAAAATCGAAGGTTCGAGGCCAGCATGTGGTAATTTAGCAAGACCCTGTTTCAAAATAAAAAATAGCCCGGCTATTTTTATCCTAACACTACTTCTTAGGACACTGTTTGTCTTAACAAGTAGTGGCACACACCTGTAATCCTAGTATTTGGGAGGCCGAGACAGGCAAGTTGCAGGTTCAAGACCAACCTCAGCAACGTAGACTCTCAGCAACCTAGCAAGGCCCTGTTTTAAAACAAAAAAATTAAAAGAAAGGGCTGGGAGTGTAGTTCAGAGGTAGAAGGCCCCTGGTTCAATCCCCAGTACTGGGGGGGGGAGGAAGAAATCAGTAATTCAGACCATGCTATGATTTACAGTGTTCCAGGAGCTACATAATGGAGTCCCAGGGGTCCAGTATGAGTGCAATGAGCAAGGCAATAGGGACTAGAATGGGGAAAGCCATTGAAAATCCAAGCTCAAGCTGGGTGTGCTGGCGTATGACTGTAATCCCAGTACTTGGGATGCTGAGACAGGAGGATCACAGGTTTGAAGCCAGCCTCAGCAACTTGACAAGGTTCTCAGCAACCTAGGGAGACTTGTTTCCAAATTAGAAATAAAATTGGGCTGAGGGTGTAGCTTGGAGATAGAATGGCTCTGGGTTCAATCCCTAGTACCATAAATAAATAAATAAATAAATAAATAAATAAATAAATAAATAAATATAAATTCCAAGCTCATTACTATAGGAGATGGCTCACATGAAGTTCATTTAGTTGTTTAGCTCCAGTTGCTCAGTAAACCACAACTTCAGCTCTTTATATGGCTCTCTTCGTCGATATGATACAAACCAATGGTTCATGGGTAACTTACTTCTGAGGATTAATCAAGTCTGTACAGGTCTAAGTCCTTGGATTAATAAAAATTTTCAACTTTTAATTAAAAATCTCATCTCAGTTGTCATACCAAACTTTGCAACTCTTCTTACTACTGTATGTAATAATTCCTGTTAGCCAGATGTTGTTTGTCCGCTCAGTCCTAACAAATGGAGGACCTGTCCTGACCTGACGTGTATCCTCCCCGTTTGATGTGGAGCATATGTGGAGCAGTCAGCCGAAGGTCTTATCACTGAGATGCTGTTTGACACTTGGCATTTTGCTTTTGTTGGCACGCCACTTACCATATGGTAAAGAACTAGTTATGGAAGTCTGTCTGTCTTTTCAGAATTGAGATTCCAATCAGTGGGGTTTTCATGAAAAGTTTCCTCTCTTGTTTGTGATTTATACATCGATAGCTTCACACAGCCTTTTTCAAATTATATTCTCTAGCACATATAAACTGTTAAGCCATCTTTTTAGTGTCACTTTTATAGGTTTTTATTCATACTTAAAAACACTTAAAGGAAATAAATTTAAGCATAAAGACCTTTTGTTTTTATTCACTGCCAGTCACATTTTCTTTTTTTTTTTTTCTGCAGTACTAGGGATTGAACCCAGGGGCATTCTACCTCCAGGCTACACCCCCAGCCCTATTTTTTATTCTTTTTTTTTTTTTTTTTGCGGTACCAGGGATTGAACCCAGGGGCATTCTACCTCTGAGCTACATCCCCAGCCCTATTTTTATTCTTTATTTTGACACAGGGTCTCACTAAGTTGCAGAGGGCCTCACTAAGTAGCTGAGGCTGGCCGCGAACCCGGATCCTCCGGTCTCAGCCTCCCAAGTACTGGGATTACAAGCGTGCACCACCATGCCCGGCTGCCAGTCACATTTTCTGCTGATTACTTTTAAGGTAACTTCTTATAGAAAACACATTGTTAAATATCAATTCTGGTGTATTACTATTTCTTAAATATATAGAAGTTCTTTGGACCCATAGTGTTCTTTGATATGCACTACTAGAAGTTTCAGGACTGAGACAGAGGCTTCAGTCCCTTTCACTGTATAATAGGGCAGGGGTTGTTCTTAATGAAAGGTTGAACAGATAAGTAGTTAGCTTGTCATAATGAATAGTATACAGATAAAAGATTAAGAAAAGAGGAGCCTGGGGAGTCAATTTAACAAAAAACGGTGGATGTAGGTGTTTGATAAAATCCTGCAATTGTACTTCAAAGGTAACTTAGAAGTAAAATATTATATTTCATGATATATTTTTGTGGAGTGGGAGGTTTGTTGTTTTATGTTTTGAAGTACTGAATTTAGATAATACTTATATTCTGCCTGTAATCTAAGTACTTGGAAGGCTGAGACAGGAGGATTGCAGGTTCAAGGACAGCCTTAGAAACCTATATTCTGAAGCACTACATTTTAGGAAAATGAGAAGCTTGAAGGAGTATAGAAAAGAACAATTGTAGTATGTTCATATGGCATCTCTGAGGAAAGATGAAAAGGACTTGGAATTATTTATTTATTTTGTTACTGGGGATTGAACCCAGGGGTATTCTACCTTGAGCTACACCCCCAGCCCTTTTTGTATTTCTTTTGTTGTTGTTGTTTATTTTATTTTTCAGTACCGGGGGTGAAACCCAGGGGCATTCTACCTCTGAGCTACCCCCCCAGCCCTATTTTATTTTTTGTTTTGAAATAGGGTCTCATTAGGTTGCTAAGAGTCTCACTACATTGCTGAGGCTGTCCTCAAACTTGTAATCCTCCTGTCTCAGCCTCCCAAGTACTGGGATTACAGGTGTGCACCACCGTGCCCAGAGTGCTATGATCAGCTCTGTGAGAGAGGGTAGTGACTGTGAGTCTGCAGAGTAGACTGGAGTGGAAGACCACTTAGGAGGCTGTAGCAGTAAGCTAAGCAAGAGATATTCATCTGAATTAGGACAACAGTGAAAATGGAGTGGATGAAATGGATTCAGGAGACACCTCAGAGGAGAGTCAGCAGGAGTTGGTGACTGATTACACATAGAGCACTGAATGGTGAGAGCTGGAGATGACTGCAGTCATCATGTGCACAGCCCTGGGATCAACGCTCAGCACCAGAAGGGGGAAAAGATGACTGAGGTTTCTGGAACCAGAATGTTTGGATGGAAATAAGAGCTCAGAAATTCAGGTTTGAACACAGTGCATTTGAGGCACTTTTAGACATCTAAGGGGAGAAAAAGTGCAGAAGAGAAGCTAGAGATTTGAATCATTGATAGAGTCATGGGAAGGAATGTAGTACAGAAGAAAAGGTCAGTATGAAATCTTGTGTAAGGCCTATTAATGAGCTGGTGAGAAAAGAAAAGGCAACAAGAGAGACTAAAGAAGAGCTCTCCAGCTGGGCACATCCAGGGCCACCTCTCTCCACTTGGCTCACACTCCAGCCATCCCCAGTTCCCTTCTTCATGACGTGGCTCCTATGCTGTGGGCCCACGCTGGCTGTCTGTAGCATCGTCCTCAGCGCCCAGGGAGTGATCATGTTGACAATGCTTGGAATATTTTTCAATGTCCATTCTGCTGTGTTAATTGAGGACTTTCCCTTCATGGAGAAAGATTTTGAGAATGGCCCTCAGAACATATACTCTCTTTATGAGCAAGTCAGCTACAACTGATTCAATATCACGGGCCTTTACCTCCTTGGAGGCTTCTCTTTCTGCCAAGTTTGGCTCAATAAGTGCAAGGACTACATGGTGCACTAGAGCACGCTCCTGTTTCCCCTCTCCAGCCCCCTCCTCTAGTTAAGACTCCCCACCCGGGTCTGGTCCCACCCATTCTGGCATCCTCTGTGGGACTGGGTTTCCCTGGCAAGAGACTGAATCCCTGGCTCTCCAATCTCTGGCGTCCAGCCCCCTCTCCTTGTCTGATACCACAGTAAAGAGATGCTGCTCTCTTTAAAAAAAAAAAAAAAAAAGAATCAGGTGGAAGAGAACTGTGACTGAGAGTGCCACAAAAGCCAAAGGAGGAGAATTCTAGGAAGGGAGGAAGTAATCTCATATTGCAGAGTCAACTGGGAAGAGAACAGAAAAGAAACTTTCAGATGTGGCAGTCAGGAGACGGTTATTGACCGTGAAAAGAACAATTCCAGTAATAAGTGGTTCATGTGTACTTGGGCCTGGTAAGCACACACCAGGGCTGTGTTGTTCAGTGCTTTGTGATTTACAAAGCCTCCTTCCATGGTCACTGCTAACAAAAGCAGACTCTGGATAGAACCCTATCTCCAAGCTCAGTGCAGTGCCCCCTACATCAGCTAGGTCCTCAAAGTATATTCAACCCTGCAATACCTGTCATTAGGGCTGCAGGTGCCCTAAAAAGAATCCCAGCCATTTATTAGCATTTTTGACAGTAGCTACAGCAAGCTCTTACCGTTAATCAAAACCATAATAGTCTGCTAGAATATTATGATCTTGCCTTTGGCTCATCTATGCAAGTAAACAGCCTCTTGCTACAGAGATGACATGAAAATTCAGAAAATGCCTATTAAGCAGCCAGACTAGAAGCCTGAGCAGGTAGTCAGTTGCTATAAACCAATAAAACAAACATGTTAAAAGTAGATGCAACAAGGAATTTGGAAAACAAAGATTATAAATAGTCCATTTTATTTACATTTAAATATTCACTTTAAATGTAAATTACTTTGGAAATAGGAGCAAATCATAATTCTGTTGACTGAATCATTCATAAGGTTATACCATAAATCAGACTTTCAGGGTTCAGCATCTTTCTTGATTATTACTTTATAACTCATCAAAAACATTCTTCATTTTTTGTAGTCATGAGCCTGCTTTCTAGAGAGGACAGTTTTAAAGACAAAATATAATTTTTATATGACTCTCCAAAAGTAATCCACAAGATTATTAACATTTAGGGGTACATAGCAACTATATATATATATATATATATACCTTATATATTTATACCTTACCTTACTCCAAAAAGTAGGCTTATAACTCTTAGAAAGTTATTATTATATAATCATTTAAATTCTATATTAGGGACTAGGGGTAGGGAAGAAGTCTTATCATTTGAAAAGTAAAAAGGAAGTATGAAGGAGTAAATATGGTTAGGGTTAGGGTTAGGTGTGGTGGCTCATGCTTGTAATCCCAGTACTTGGGAGGCTGAGATAGGAGGATCGCAGGTTCGAGGACAGCCTCCGCAAATAGACTCATCAACCTAGCAAGACCCTGTTTCCAAATAAGAAATAAAAATCAGACTGGCGGTGTAACTCAGAGGTAGAATGTCCCTGGGTTCCATCCCCAGGACCATACACACACACACACACCCCACATGCAGAAATGTCATTGACTATCTTTCCAGGAGTATAATTATACAGCAATACTTAGAGCTCAGGTGTTAGAATAGTCAGGAAATTCTGGCTCCAAATGCCTAAGGATTGCTATCTGTCTGTCTGGTTACTTGCTGCAGAAATCTCCAGGCCCCAAGTTGATACTCCTGTCTCCAACAGACACCAAACCTTGTGTGATTTTTCTATCAACACTTCCTTCTGTCTGCCAACTACTCCCCCATCACACTTTTTTTTTTTGTAGTTCTCTAAAGAAAATTTAAATTATTCTGTTCCTTCTGCAAGTTCATTAGGGATTAGTACACATTAGTCAGGCAGGTAAAAGGTCAAATTTATAGAGTGCCCCACAGCCAACAAAGAATGAAAAATAGCATATTGGCTAAGAGCTTGGACTTTTTAAGATAAATCACTGACCTTCACAGCACTGGCAGCGCTACCCACTATGTTTGTAACCTAGGGGAAGTTACTTCAATTTTTGGATCTTTATTTCCTTGACCATAAAATGGGGCTGTACATCATTGTACATTAAAGGAAATTATTCATGCTTAAAACAAGTATATAGTAAGTGCTCATGGGTAGTACATGGTAAATACTAGTTGAAATAGTCATTATCATAATTTATTAAGAGCTACTCATCTACAGAATCCTATATTAATTTTATAATAATCTTATAAGGTATTTAAGTATTATTAGCCCATTTTATGGCTTTGAGGTTCCACTTTTCCAAAATCATACAAGCATCCCTGGCTAGGGCTTGCTGTCAGGCTGGGAATAAATAGGTTTCATCTTAGGAATTGAAGTAGTTGCTCGGAGTCCTGTTTTGGGAATTCTCAAAGCAGGTCCAGGCTCATTAAGGAAAGAATGCCTGATTGATAAGCAGGGTTAGCCAATTGCCCAGACACATGGAGTGGGATTACATAGTCACCCCTCTATTAGGTAAAGATTCTCATTAACCCTAGTTTTTCTTTATAAACAAAACTTTCAGGTTCATTTAATACATCTTGTAATAAGCTTAATTAAAGAATCATTTCAACCTTACAAGTTTGCCAGAAAAATATATTGCTAAAATATTTTCTAATTAAGGTAATTGATGGAGGGATTATCTGACAAGCTCTTTCCCTATAACTATTCTTGTTTTCTACTCATAAAGAAGTGCACAAGTTAGAAATTTTTTTTTTTTTTTGGTGGTACTGGGGATTGAACCCAGGGGCATTCTACCTCCGAGCTACACCCCCAGCCCTAGTTTTTATTCTTTATTTGAAAACAGGGTCTCACTAAGTTGCAGAGGGCCTCACTAAGTAGCTGAGGCTGGCCGCGAACCCAGATCCTCCCGTCTCAGCCTCCCAAGTACTGGGATTACAAGCGTGCGCCACCACGCCCAGCCAGCTATTTTATTTCTAATTTTAGAAATTTGGGTTAAATACTAATGGCACTTTGAGAAGTAATTGAGAAAATCTTATTTTCATATATGAGCTAAATACTAGTGTCCTTGAAAGAATTATTTTGAATGTCATATAAATACCCTTTTAAATGCACACAAAAGCTCAGTTTCTGTGGAGTTGGCACATTTAGTCTACCAGCTCTGAACTTCTTGGTTTTATTTTCGTCAGTGTTATCCCATCCCCAGTATTTTTGTTCTTATTGTGGGGGAGCAGCAATTTATATTTCAAATGTTGATATCATCTGTGTATGGGAAAAACCAGAGTTAGCTTCTGGGTTCCATCTTCTTTCCAGGAAGATGCCTCAGAGAAGCTGCCCACAATTGTCTGGGTTCACCCAAGTACCCAGCTGGGGCTTAGCATGAAGAGAGGTAGTCCTGTCCCAGTATGAACTACCTTTGGGGAATGCCTGCAGACAAAGCCCTTGAAGTGTGAGCACTTGGTACTCCAATCCCCTAGTTGTGAAGAAATACAAGAGAGATGGAGGAGGAGTGCACTATTGTGGTTTTCCCAGGAAGAATTCTGTCAATTTCACCAGACTATTGGAGTCACCTGTTCTCCATTTCTTGCTAAGATCTTTAGGAATATAAAGAAATTACCTCCTCACCTGGAAGTCTGTCTTTGAATGATTCTGACAATTTTTTCCTTTTACTTTTTTTTTCTAGATATTTGACCCAGGGGCATTCTACCTCCAAGCTACACCCCAGCCCTTTTTATTTTGAATCAAGGTTTCACTAAGTTACTTAGGGTCTCACTAAGTTGCTGAGGCTGGCCTCCAACCTATGATCCTCCTGTCTCAGCATACCAAGTACTGGGATTACAAGCATGTACCACTGTACCTGGCACCCAGCCCTTTTTGTTTTTTATTTGGAAACAGGGTCTCACTAAGTTGCAGAGGGCAACCCAAGTACTGGGATTAAAAGCATGTGCCACCATGTGCCCGGCAGGAGATATTTTTATTGCTGATTCAATTTTATTATTTGTTACTGGTCTTTCTGGCTTTTTATATCCTCGGGGTTCAATTTTGGTAGGTCATTTGTACCCAGAAATTTGTCCATTTCTTCTAGGTTTTCCAAATTATTAGCTCATAGTTTTTTATAATAATCCCTAATGATCGTTTGAATTTCTATAGAATTGCTTATAATGTCTCCTTTTTCATCACTAATTTTATTTGAGACCTCTCTTTGTGTTTTGTTGTGTTTGTTTGTTCTCTTGGTTAGTCTAGCTAAAGGTTTGTCGATTTTGTTTATCTTTTCAGAGAACCAACTCTTTGTACCATTGATCTGATGTGTTGTTTTTTTACTCTGATCTTTCCACTCTGATCTTTGTTATTTCTTTCTTCCTGCTTGTAATGGTTTGGACTTAAAGTATCCCTCAGACCTCATGTGGTAAACAAGGCAGACATGTTCAGAAGTTCCTGGGGGAAGGGCCCCAGGAACGTGGCTGGGGACATTGTTTCCCAAGGCCAAGGCCAGCTGCTGCAGCTTCCTCTTCCTCTCTCCCTGCCACAGTGAGCTGATACTACCTCTCACCTTCTCTCTATGCTCCCACCATTATGCCCTGAGGACCTACAGGCCTGGCTCCTGTGTGGAAGCCAGTATAACATGGACTGAAATCTCCAGAACCATAAACAATTAAAATTCTTCTTCCTCTAAGTTCTGCATGTCAGGTGTTTGTATCACAGCAATAAGAATGCTGACTTAAAACACTGCTAACCTAGGGTTTGGCTTCTCTAAGTCCTTGAGATGTATCATCAGGATATACATATTTTAATTGGTGTATTGTAGTCTCAAGATGATTTTTTTTATGTAGGCACTCATTGCTATAAAATTCCCTGTGAGTGCTGCTTCTGCAGGGTCCCACAGGTTTTGTCATGTTGGGTTTCCTTTCTTTTTTTTTTTTTTTTTGCAGTACTGGGGATTGAACCCAGGGGCATTCTACCTCCGAGCTACACCTTCAGCCCTATTTTTTATTCTTTATTTTGAAACAGGGTCTCACTAAGCTGTGGAGGCCTCACTAAGTAGCTGAGGCTGGCCGCGAACCCGAATCCTCCTGTGTCAGCCTGGGATTACAAGCGTGCGCCACCCCGCCCTCCTGGCTTGAGAATTTTTTAATGGCACTTCTGATTTCCTCACTGACCCACTGTTCATTCAAAAGTGTGTTGTTGCTCAGTTTCCGTGCATTTGTATAATTTCTAAAATTTCTTTTATTGATGACTTATAGTTTTATTCCATTGTGATCAGAAAAGGAAATTACTTCATTTATTTTAATTTTTTTTTTTTTTTTTTTTTTTGCGGTACCGGGGATTGAATGCAGGGGCGTTCTACCTCCGCGCTACGCCCCCAGCCCTATTTTTTATACTTTATTTTGAAACCGGGTCTCATGAAGTTGCAGAGGGCCTCACTAAGTAGAGAGAGAGAGCGAGAGAGAGGAGAGAGAGAGAGAGAGAGACAGAGCTGAGGCTGGCCGCGAACCCATATCCTCCGGTCTCCGCCTCCCAAAGTGCTGGGATTACATTGTTTTGTGGCCTAGTTTATAGAACATTCTATCCAACAGCTGCAGAATACAAATTCTTTTCATCAATACATGGAACTTTCTCTAGAACACAGAGTTGTATGTGCTAATGGAAAGAATTTGTATTCTACAGCTGTTGGGTAGAATATTATATAAACGTGTTACCTTCATTTGGCCTATAATATAGTAGTGTGTGTGTGTGTGTGTGTGATATTAGGGATTGAGCCCAGGGGCATTCTATCTCTGAGCTACAGCCCCACCCCTATTTTATTTTGTTTTGCAACAGAAATTTACTAAGTTGCTGAGGACCTCGCTAAGTTGCTAAGATTGGCCTTGAACCTGCAATCCTCCTGTCTCAGCCTCCCAAGTACTGGGATTACAGGAGTGTGAGACCATCCCCAGCTGACCTATAGTATTATTTTATTCCAGTGTTTCTCTGTATAGTATAGTTTAACACTTTTTTCTTTTTACAGTACTGAGGATTGAACCCAGGGGCATTCTACCTCTGAGCTACACCCCCAGCCCTATTTTTTATTCTTTATTTGGAAACAGAGTCTCACTAAGTTGCAGAAGGCCTCACTAAGTAGCTGAGGCTGGCCGAGAACCTGCGATCCTCCTGTCTCAGCCTCCCAAATACTGGGATTACAAGCGTGCACCACCACGCCCAGCAATTTAACTTTTATGTTTATATAATAAAGTTTACCCCAAAGAGGGTTCTGAGATCCTGCCCCTTCCTATCTCACACTTTGCTTCCCAGCCACCATGAGGTGAACAGGACTCCTCCACCGTGCACTCCCACCATGAGGCAATGCACTCCGCAGGTCCAAAGCAACAGAGCAAGTGACCATGGACTGAAACCTCTGAAACAGCCAAAACACACCTCTTTCCTTATTAGCTCAGGTATTTTGTCATAGTAACAGAAAGCTAACACAATGAGGATACCCTTAAATGTGAATTGGTGCTTTTTTCTTTCAGATTTTAAAATTCTGTCTTGTACTTTTGACGGTTTGACTATAATAAGCCATGGTGAAGATCTTTTCTGGTCATGTCTGTTTGGAGTCCTATTAGCCTCCTGTACATGAGTGTCCATATCTTTCCCAAGATTAGGGCAGTTTTCTGATATTTCCTTGAATAGATTTTCTACACCCTTAACGTTTTTCTCCTCACTTTAAAATACAGGTGTTTGTCCTTTTAATGGTGTCCCATAGGTCTTGAATACTCTCTTCATTTGTTTTTATGATTGGGAGTTTTTGTTTTTTTTCTTTCAAGTTCAGATATTCTTTCTTCACTTGATCTAGTCTGTTGAGACTTTCAACTATATTTTGTATTTGATTTATTGAGCTCTTCATTTCTAAGTTTTCTATTTGGTTATTTTTCAAAATCTCTATCTTTTTGCTGAATTTCTCATTCATAGCCTACATTGTCTTCCTAATTTCATTTAACCATTTATCTGTTTTCTGTTAGATTTCATTGAGCTATATTATACTCATTCTTTTTTTTTTTTTTTTGCGGTACTGGGGATTGAATGCAGAGGAGGCGTTCTACCTCCGCGCTACGCCCCCGGCCCTATTTTTTATGCTTTATTTTGAAACCGGGGCTCACGAGGTTGCGGAGGGCCTCACTAAGGAGAGAGAGATTCTTTTAAATTCTTTCTTAGAGGCCGGGTGTGGTGGCTCACACTTGTAGTCCCAGTACTTGGGAGGCTGAGACAGGAGGATCCGGGTTCGCAGCCGGCCTCAGCTACTTAGTGAGGCCCTCTGCAACTTAGTGAGACCCTGTTTCCAAGTTCAATACCCAGTACCGCAAATAATAATATTATAATATAATAATAATAGTAGTAATAGTAATTATAATAATAATATAATTAATGATGAATTCTTTCTCAGACATTTTATCCATTTGATTTCTTTGAACTCTATTGCTAGAGAGTTGTATTCTTCTGGAGGCATCTTATTACTTTGTTCTTCCTGTTTCTTATGCTCCTTTTGTTGAGATTTGTGCATATGGTAGAACAGGTATCTGTACCAGTTTTATGGGGTGACCTTAGTAAGCGACTTTCTTCTGAAGCTGTATGTTGGTTTGTTATGCAAGGTTGGCTTAATTCTAGTTGGGCACCATAGTGTAGTCTCCCTCTAATTTGTTTGGCTGTGATTAATGACTTTGAGCACAGTGCGTACCGTGGCAGAGAGACCCACTGTCAGTGTGGGCCACACAAGAGTGGGGACACTAGCAGCACAGGCAGGTGGATGGACAGCAGTAGGCATGGGGTGCTCATGGTGAGGCTACTCCTACAGTGGGCATGGTGGCCCTGTCAGGTGGTGGGAGTTTCCTCAGGCCCTGCCAATGCTAGGTCTGCTATAAGCAAGAGCCCCTGACACTGGTGACCCCAGTAGTGGCGAGGGGCCTGACCCATTTGCCCTTCAAACAGTCTGGTGCAGGCCCAGACTCTGCCTCAATGCGACAGGAACCACAGAACTCCTCTGCAGCACTTAGGAGGACACGGGGCCATGGCAGGAGCTAGCTACCTAGGAGGGATGGCAGCAGGAGCCACTGTCCTGCTCTGCCGCTTCCTTGGCCATGTCCACCAGGGAGTAGGACCATGGACAGAGCCAGGCAAAATTCCTCACTGTTCCCGCTTGAGCCAGGCATCCCCTTGGGGAACAGCAAAGGCTGGAGCTGCAGAGTGGCTCGGGGTCCCCTCCGCACGTCCCTGCAGGCAGGGCAGAAGTGGGAGACACCATGTTCCTTACCCACCCAGTCAGTCACAGGCACACAAGTGGTGCAGGGGAGAAGGGCAGCAGGAACTGGCAGGCGCTGTCTTGGCCCTGACACTGGTGCGTGTCCACATGCAGCCACCCACCCTTGCTCTCAAAATACAAGCACCCTGACCTGCTCCTCAAATGCGGTGCCCTCCCTTCTCCTACAGGGCAAGGCACACTTAAGTCACAGTCCCAGAAGTGGGAACGTGCAGTCCACACTCAGACAGCAGCTCACTTATCCAGATGGCTCCTCTTACAGCAGCCTGTGGCATCACTGGGAGATGATGTGAGAGCCTTTCCAAAGCAAAGCTACTCTGCAGATTTCAGGTCACTGCCAGCTTCCCAGTAGCTGCGGTTGCTGGCTTCCACAGTGATACAGTTTGCTGGGGCTCCCTCCTTCACTCTTCCCCTGCAAAAGGGGGAATCCCCCTCCCCCAGCTGTGAAGCCAGGGTATCCGACACCAGGGCATTTGGTTTCTCTTAGTATGCTGTTGTCCCAAGTCTCTGAATCTTACAAGATTCCAGTCTTGCTGAGTTCCAGTGTTCTCCCATGGTCGCTCCCTTCAAAATGAAGCTACACACCTGTTACTGTGTTCTTTGTAGGGGAGGAAGTGAGTGCTAGCGTCTCTCTATGCAACAATCCTGAATCTCCCATACTGCTTACTTTTTTAAAATCTTGTTGATCCATTTCATTAAAAATTACTTCAGAGCCGGGCGTGGTAGCACACACTTGTAATCCCAGTACTTGGGAGGCAGAGACCGGAGCATCCGGGTTCTCGGCCAGCCTCAGCTACTTAGTGAGGCCCTCCGCAACTTCGTGAGACCTGGTTTCAAAATAAAGTATAAAAAATAGGGCCAGGGGTGTAGCTCGGAGGTAAAACACCCCTGGGTTCAATCCCCGGTACCACAAAAAAAAAAAATTACTTCAAAGATTCTATTAACCAGGATAGAATAGAATTAATTCCATTAATTCTATTACAAGTGTGTGGTAGCACACACTTGTAATCCCAGTACTTGGGAGGCTAACACAGGAGGATCGCAGGTTTGTGGCCAGGCTCAGCTACTTAGTGAGGCCCTCCACAACTTAGTGAGACCCTGTTTCCAAATAAAGAATAAAAAATAGGGCTGGGGATGTAGCTCAAAGGTAGCATGCCCCTGGGTTCAATCCCCAGTACTGCAAAAAAAAAAAAAAAAGATTCTATTATATGCAGTCATTATTTAGGGGTATTAATCCGAAATAATTAGAGAAAAAAAGTACATTGTTTCTTATGAAACTGGTATTAAATGTCTTGTGAGATATAATTCATTTATTTAGTGTTTTAAAAGTTAACGTGTTCATGTTTCATCCAAAAGATATATATATATATTTTTTTTTCAGTACTGGGGATTGAACTCAGGAGCATTCTACCTCTGAGCTACACCTCCAGCCCTATTTTTATTCTTTATTTTGAAACAGGGTCTCACTAAGTTGCAGAGGGCCTCACTAAGTAGTTGAGGCTGGCTGCGAACCTGCGAGCCCTGTCTCAGCCTCCCAAGTACAGGGATTACAAGCGTGCGCCACCATGCCCGGCTCAAAAGATATTGTTTATTATCTTTTTACAAGTGGTACAATCCATTCAATATAAATTATGTTTTTATTGTTGTACTGAGGATTGAACCCAGGGGCATTTTATCTCTGACTACACCCCTAGTCCTACTTTATTTTTATTTTTTATTTTGAAACAGGGTCTCATTAGGTTGATGAGAGTCTCACTACTTGCTGAGGTTGTCTTTGAACCTGTGATCCTCCTATCTCAGACTCCCAATTACTGGGATTACAGGCGTATGCCACCACACCTGGCTTTAAATTATGTTTTTAAAGCAGTTCTCAGCTCTAAGCTCCTCTCCATATCCTTCCTTCCCCAAGTGGAAGGAGTTCATTCAGTTTCTTTTCTAAGCAGAATTTTAGGTGTTTTTGCTGGCATTATGAAGAACATGTTAGTAGATTCAGACTTTAGACTTCTTTCCTCGCTTAACAATGTTTAACATTTTTCATCTTTTCCTCTTTGTTAATAAAGCCTCCCTCTAGGAATTGTGTTACATTGAAAAGACCTCATTATCCTTACAAAATCCTCCCTGTGTTGTTGAGGGTGGGAGGCCCTTTATCCCTCTCATTTCATACATACATATTTAGTATTTCTGGTTGTTTCAGATTGACCCCAATTCTTGGCATTCAGAAGCATTCTCCAAAAAATGTGGTGTTTACACAGTTTATAGCCACCCTGCTGGAAGAATTACATTTAAAGAATGAAGACCTTGAAAGTTTAACCATCATATTTACAACCAGTTGTTGACCAGAGCGGTGAGTTGGGTTGTGGTTTTTCTGTTTTACATTTTTTCTTTTTTTTTTTTTGCAGTACCTTACCGGGGATTGAACCCAGGGACGTTCTACCTCCGCGCTACACCCCCGGCCCTATTTTTCCATACTTTATTTTGAAACCAGGTCTCACGAAGTTGCGGAGGGCCTCACTAGGTAGAGAAAGAGACAGGGAGAGAGAGAGAGAATGAGAGAGAGAGAGAGAGAGAGCGCGCAAGCGAGCTGAGGCTGGCCGCGAACCCGGATCCTCCGGTCTCCGTCTCCCAAAGTACTGGGATTACAAGCGTGCGCCACCACGTCCGGCTTACATTTTTTCTTCATTTGTTGCCTATATGGATTATTTTCATAATGGAAATTTTTATTTTATTTATTTATTTATTTATTTATTTGTGCTGGGGGTTGAACCTAGGGCCTCATGCATGCCAGGCAAGCGCTCTACCACTGAACTATACCCTCAGCTCCATGTTGGGAATTTTCAAAACCAAAATTCAGACCTCAGAATGTCCTCAGCTCACCAAAGGAGGACCTGATGTCCCTTAGTTCTCAGCCGCCTCAGTCACTTCACTTCCTATCTAATCATCTTTCTTTGTGCCCCATCCCATTGCTATTTCTTCTTTGTAGGCCAAAGCATTCCAGGAAACTCCCCACTATCAGATACTAAAGCCCAGGCCATCCCACTGTCCCATCTGATAAGTTCCTTCACAGGAAGTAGCAGTTAGCTTCAGCCAGCTATTGCAGTGATCCCCTGTGAGCATCCTCATCCTGTGGCCCCTTTCAGTGAAATCACCCCCTACCCTGCCAATACCGTAGAAATCTCATGTGTAGATAAGCAGGGAAATTAACATTTCTGGCTTTGTTGGCTCTTAGTCCTGCTCCCAGACATGTAGCTCTCTCCTATCCTATGTCCTTGCTTCTTTCAGAATTGCCCATCAGAGGGCTGGGATGTAGCTCAGCAGTACAACACTTGCCTAGCATGTGCAAGGCCCTGAGTCTGATCCCAAGCACCACATTCACCCAAAAGAAAGCTAAACAGCAATAATGAAATAGAGAAAAACATAATTAAATAATGAAAAGCTGATAATTAAATGTGCACATTTGGGAGCTATGACCAAAATTGAGACAATAAAACTGAAAAAAAAAAATTTTTGTGTGTGGTACTGGGATTTGAACCTAGAGGCATTCTACTCTCTAGCTACACCCCAAACCCTTTTTATTTTCTGTTTTGAAACAGGGGCTCACTCAGTTGATGAGAGTCTTGCTGCTGTGTTGCTGAGGCTGTCCTCGAACCTGCAATCCTCCTGTCTCAACCTCCCAAGTACTGGGATTAAAGGCGTACACCACTATGCCTGGCTTTGAATAATCTTAAATTTAAAAAAAAAAGAAAGAAATGCCCATCACAATGTTCCCTAACTCTCCATATCTCTTCCTCCCTCCTCATTTAACATGCTCCCAAATGCTTAGAGATTTAATGTTATAAGTGAAAGAATTCGTCCTAAACTACAAGCGAAGCCCTCTCAGGGAGCATTTTCTTTTATATTTAGCTTGAAATTATTATTTTTTTTAACAGTACTGGGGATTGAACCCAGGGGCATTCTACCTCCGAGCTACACCCCAGCCCTATTTTTTACTCTTTATTTTGAAACAGGGTCTCACTAAGTTGCAGAGGGCCTCAGTAAGTAGCTGAGGCTGGCCACGAACCGGGATCCTCCTGTCTCAGCCTCCCAAGTACTGGGATTACAAGAATGTGCCACCATGTCCGGCTTTGAAAATTATTTCTAATTATAAAAGCAAGCAGGGCGTGGTGGTGCATGCTTGTAATCCCAGTACTTGCAAGGCTGAGACAGGAGGATCACAGGTTCAAGGACATCCTCAGCAAGGAGTGAGACTCTCATCAACCTAGTGAGACCCTGTTTCAAAATAAACATAAAATGGGCTTGGGGGGGGGTAGCTCAGAGGTAGAACACTCCTGGGCTCAATCCCTAGTACCACAAAAAAAGTATAAAGGCAATACAAGATCATTTTAAAATAAAATTTGAGCAATACTGAATTGCGTGTATAATAAAAAAAAAAAAGTCTGGCATGGTGGCACATGCTTGTAATCCCAGTACTTGGGAGGCTGAAACCGGAGAATCCGGATTCACAGCTAGCCTCAGCTACTTACTGAGGCCCTCCTCAACTTAGTAAGACCCTGTTTCAAAATAAAGAATAAAAAATAGGGCTGGGGTGTAGCTCAGAGGTAGAATGCCCCTGGGTTCAATCCCCAGTACCACAAAAAAAAAA
>PVJS01032019.1:0-23035 GCA_004027185.1 Glis glis | reverse complement strand
GTTCACTGATACATTTAAATTAAGTATTCTAGAAAAGAGGCATTTTGGAAAATTCTAGATTGAAGAAAATAACCTGTGCATGCCATCTAAAAGGTCACTTGATTGTAAAACACCCAATTATTACTAAAAGTAAGAACTTGGAGTTTAAATTACTCACCTCTCAAGATGCTATTCAGAAGTTTATCATAATAATGTTAAACTCAATATTATGATAGTATTGCAGATTTGGTTGCTATGGAAATCATGGGACTCCAACAGAGGCTAAAGTAGACTGCTCTGGCACTATCAAAATGGGAAATGCAAACTTATATACATACCATTTTATAATGAAAATTATTTTATAATTGTAAGATGATATATACTTATGGTTTAAAATTTAGAATATGAACACACATTGTGAAGACAATAAAATGAATATAGAATCTTACCTCCAGAGTCAAGCATTGCTAATATTTTGGTGTCCTTTTTAGCAAATACTTTTTAGTGCCTTTCATGTGTCAAGAAGGTACTGTTCTAGGCACAAGGACACAGCACTGAACAAACTAAAAGTCCTTGACCTCCTGAAATATTCATTCCAGTAATAGAAGACAGAGAAATAAGATAGATAAAAGAAATTCATATTCTGTCATTAGCTATGAATAAAATAAAATAGGACAACAGCAGAGCAATGGTTATTAAAATGGAGTAAACATCATATTTAGCTGGAGGGCTTCTTAAAACACAGATGGGTGGGGCCCAACCTCAGAGTTTCTAATTCAGTAGGTTTGGGGTAAGACCTGAAAATTTGCTTTTCTAACAAAGCAGCAGATGATGCTCATGCTGTGGGTCCAGGGACACTATTTAAAATGCCTGGGATAATGAAGAATGGTAGTAGGAGGTGATTATTTTAGACAGAATGGCCAAGGAAGTATTCTAAAGATAAGAGATGAAACATGGAAAAATAAGAAGCCAAGCATTTATGGAAAAAGAGGTTTCGGTAGAGTGATGCAAAAGTAAAAAGGTGTGAAGACTGAAAATGTTTTGGTGTGTTCTTGTAGGAATAGAAAGAATTAAGCATGCCAGTATGGATGGATGAATTATAGCACATACATGCAGGATGGAAGGAATTGGTAGTTTGATCTATTTCAGGATCATCTATTCTGTTCTCAGTCATCACTCTCCCTATTTTTGATCCAATATAACTATGTTTTAATATATTTTTGGTTAAGTCTCTAGTAGTTTTTTACAACTACATGAATAATTAATGTGTGGATCCTACATCAACTAATATTTGTTTTAAGAGTTTTACATTTTATTTTATAATTTAGGATCATAAATTCTATAAGTGAAATAATTTATCTTCTTTTCTAACAGTTGTAACTATCTTAACCATTTTGTCTTAATGCCTCGACTATATTTTAAAGCAATGCTTTTCTTATTCCTGATTTAATTTTTCACCATTAAGTATAATATTAATATCCAACAAGAAAATGTAATAAAATATTACATTTTATTAATAAATAAATAAAATATTAATAAATGTACAAATTTAATAAAATATTAAATTTGTAATAAAATATTAAAAAATGTACAAATTTAAACAGAGAAAAATGCTAACTGCCCAAATGTTAGTAGTTACTGATGAAATTGCATGTGTAATGATGTCTGTCAAGAGGGTGAGTCTGTAAAGGACAATTAGTCTCATCAGAAATCACTTATTAAAATTTATTTGTGGTGAAGTGAACCTGAAAGTAGCACATGAATTGCATTTGACTATTAAACTCAGTTGGAAGCTGCTGATCTGAAGAATAGGCAGCTTATAGGTATGGACTTAGCAGTGTTGTTCAAATACTCATCGTCTGGTATTTTATGGTAACAAAATTCCCTTGGGATAAGAAGCACCATATTTATCAAATTAAACAAATGTACAGAGAAAATGAATTACCGTAAGCATTTTATGTACCATATGCACATCAACTGCTAGACTCATCAGCAGATAGATTTCATGTTTTCAAGCACTGCTTTGCATTGACTCTCTTCTTTGAAGAACTCAGGATTAAGACTCTGCCTGGTTCCTCCCACCTTGAGCATTCGTTTCCTCCACAATAAAACAGAAATTTAAAAAATCAACTCTGTCCACTTCTCCAAGTAATTATGAGGGCAAAAGTTTGACAATTTCTCCAAATAGTTATGAAAACAAATTCTTGAATTTACTTTATGATTGTGAGAATATAGCCTATTATAAGGCACTTGGAAAAAACATAATCTCAAACAATTGAATATAATAGCAACAAGTGAATAATCCTAGGCTTTTTTTGTACTTGGAGAAAGTAGTTTAATGGAGAAATGCAGAAGCTCTGTGGTGATGTCTCAGAGGTGCCATTTATTCCCTGAAAGTTCTTAATCCAATCTGAGTCTGATTAATTATCATTAAAGAGTGTGGAAAAGTTTATCTAGAGGAGGTGTGTTAATTAGGATTAGATAACATGGTATCAGGTTTCTGCTTCTATATGTACAGCATATCTGATACTTTTGAGTATATGAGTATACTTATGAGTATATAAACAATGGAAAATGTTATAAGGTGTGTATATGTTCTCAGAAGATTTTTCTTTGAGGTACCGGGGATTGAAAGCAGGGGCGTTCTACCTCCGCGCTACGCCCCCGGCCCTATTTTTTATACTTTATTTTGAAACCGGGTCTCACAAAGTTGCGGAGGGCCTCACTAAGGAGAGACAGAGAGAGAGACAGGGAGAGAGAGAGAGAGAAAGAGCGCTGAGGCTGGCCGCGAACCCGGATCCTCCGGTCTCCGTCTCCCAAAGTACTGGGATTACTAGCGTGCGCCACCACGCCCGGCTTTCAGAAGTTCATTTTCAAAAATAATGTTTTGATTTTTAGAGCAGATTCATCAATTAAACAGCTTTGCCACACACTCAACAGAGTGGTATACCTATATTTTGGAGGGGGACTTTTGGATCATAATTACAGAATCACCAGGGTAAAGAGGATAGGAGAGCCTCAGGGCTCCTCTTCCATGTGAGAAGACAATCACAGTGACAGCATCCTGGGCAAATGGGAATCTGTCCTAGTTTTGAACATGCCACATTTCAATAATCCTAGACACTTGTGGGGTGGGTGTTAGGGACGGCCAATAAGTTTCAGGGGGAAAAATCCAGATATTAAAAAATCACTTGCCAGCAATTAAAATCAAATTAACAGTAGTCTTCTTCATGACATTTTTCTTTTTATTTTTCATGATTCTAAACAAACTCTGAAGTTCCCCTAAGATCCTATCCCAAATAACATACATATGTGTACAGATAATGTTGATCTAGTAGAATATTCCTTGTGTTTTCATACACTAAATGAAATTCAATGGTTTTCCAAAATTCTACAGCACTAGTAGTTCTAGTTGCTGTCCTGATTTGAATTTTTCTAAACCCAAGAATGTCCTTAATGGGGAAGGAATTGAAAACACCATTTCCCCTTGGCAACAAATGAGCTAACCATTTCTCTAATCTACATCAGGACTTCCTGATCAAATTCTCCCCGTCTACTGTGATCTTTTGATCTTTCTAATCTGATGACGCTAACGATTTTAGATTCTGCAAATGCAGACATCATCATTCACAAAAATTTTTCTAGGCTGACATAACAATCAGCTCAATATTGAATTAGAGAGAACACAAGGAAGAAGAATAAAACCATTACAACATGTGATTTAATTTCTTGAGGGCGAACTGCCTTCTAAATTAATGATAATTCATTTTTCATTTTTAGTAATTTTGTATGTATTTTTAATACAGGGCACAGAAGGAAAAGTATACAAAAGGGTATGTACAAGCTGGGCACAGTGGTACACACCTGTAATCCCAGTACTTAGGAGGCTGAGACAGGAGAATCTAAGGTTCAAAGCCAGACTCAGCAACTTAGTAATATGCTGTTTCAAAATAAAAAGGGCTCAGAGAAAAAGTGCCCCTGAGTTCGATCCCCAATAACACACACACACACACACACACACACACACACACACACACACAAAGTATATGCACAAGAAAATAAATATCCTTTATCACTGGAAATCCTATTCACAGTTAGCAGGTACATGCAGTAAACCACTTTGGACAGCAAACTGGCATTAGCTAAAAAGGTTGAAAGTGTGGAACTTCCACTTCTGGTAATGATAGACTAGGTAAACTGGACCAATTCTTCCACTGACAACAACCAAAAAGGCTTGAAAGATGTTAAAGGAATCTTACAAAATATATTAAAGAGCAAACAAGATGTCAAGGAAGGACATACTGCATCACTTTGAGAGAAATTGCAAGAAAGTTAAAGTCCAGTGTTGCCCCAAGATAGAGGTGCTGGTAAGCCCTATCTCACTGCATCCCAGGAGTGAGGATAAACCTAGAAGGAAAATAGCCCGGGTACAGATTACAGACCAGTCGATGTCCTCGAGGAGCTCTGGAAACTGGGTGAGGGCTCTGGATGGCTGTTGCCTCCAGGCACCTAACAGAATGAAATGAAAAATCCTCTCTTAGGAAAATAGGTCCCAAATTATTTCTGAAATGATGTTGAAGACATTCACAAGAATGTTCATTATACTATGATGATAACAAAAACTGGAAACAACCAAATGTTCATCAACAAGATTTTCATGTAATTGAACATGACAGAGCAAAAAAACAATGAACTATTACTGCATATAAAAATATGGATAGATACCACAAATGTCATACTCAAAAAGCAAACAAACATGTAGTAGAAGATTATATATATATATATATATATATATACATATATATATATATATACTATATATATACTATAGTATGATGTCTATAAAACAAAATTCCAAAGCACATAAAGCAGATAATATGCTGTTCAAGAATATATACACATTTGGTTAAGCTTAAAATCAAGGGAACACTAAGCATGAAATCCAGGCTCCTGGCTGCCCCTGGAGAGAAGGGAGGTGCATGCAGGGAGTTTGGTTCCATTTTTTCTTTGTGATGTCAGGAGTGAACCCAAGGTCTGGCTAGGCAAGTGCTCTACCACTGAGCTCTATCTAGGGGATTTTTTTTGTGTGTGTGTGGTACCGGGGATTGAACCCAGGGGCGTTCTACCTCCGAGCTACACCCCCAGCCCTATTTTTTATACTTTATTTTGAAACTGGGTCTCATGAAGTTGCGGAGTGCCTCACTAGGTAGAGAGAGAGAGAGAGAGAGAGAGAGAGAGAGAGAGAAACAGGGAGAGAGAGAGAGAGAGAGAGAGAGAGAGAGAGCTGAGGCTGGCCGCGAACCCGGATCCTTCTGTCTCTGCCTTCCAAAGTACTGGGATTACAAGTGTGCGCCACCACGCCCGGCTATCTAGGGGATTTTAACCATATCAGTCATAGTTTTTCCAAAGACAACCATACTCTCTCCTCTAAATATATCCTAGGCACACCACTTCGCTTTAGAAATATAAAGAGTATGTTCCTTTTATTGATTACAAGGCCAAGTCTGCAGTTTGTGTGAGGGCTTCTTTCCCTTCAGATTTAACAATACTTCTGAGATGCAGTTTCCCAGAATTCTATCCCAAAGTAGAAGGGTGTAGCACCTCCAGAATCTTTATTTTTTATTTTGAAACAGGGTCTAAGTTGCTGAGGGCCTTGCTAAATTCCTGAGGCTGGCCTCGAATCTAAAATCCTCCTGTCTCAGCCTCCCAAGTACTGGGGTCACAAGTATGCACCACTGCACCCCTCTCTCCAGAATCATTTTGATTAGACATAGTTTAGTGTGTCCTTTTCTCTACCATCAGTTCTTGGAATAGCATTTGTCTGTCCAGAAGGAGGCTGGTATTGTTTCCTCCAGAAACCAGGCTCAGCAGGGGTAGAAGGGAGACATGGAGAAGTAGGGAAGACGCTAGCCCGTGCCTGCCTCCTTGCCCATTGCAGACTTTCCTCCTAGAGGGGGCTCAAGCAGGGATTGTGGTAAACTTTAACAGAAGTGCAGCTTTTTATTATTATGGTAAACTAGACATATTGACTACTGTGGTGTGTATTTTGAGAGAGAAGTAATTAGAACTTTTTACAGGGTGAATATTTAGAAGAAACAATGGAGCTTGCTATAGTTTTATCTAACACATGGGAAAGAGCTGGTCTCCCATGGAGGGGCTGAATGTGCTGGAACAGTGGGAGTGGGGTGGAGTGGGGGCAGTAAACTTGTTTATGTAAGAGTCTTACCTAATATACCACGTCCATGATAATTGGGTACAAAAACTGTGTCAGTAGATTAATCCCAGTGCCCTACTTGCTCTGTAAAACTTGCTGACTGATATCACAGCAAACTTAGCTCCTGGTATACCCCTAACTGAGATGAATTTAGCCAGGAGTCTGTTACTTTAATTCCAAACTTGTTTATGCCAGTTGTATTCTTAGTGTAGTTACTTAAGTTACTGACTGGAATTTTGTGAAATCAATGGGTGGAAAAAGAAAGTTGTTGCAGGTGTGAGCACCAAGTTGAATATTTTGAAAAGTCTTGATAAGTTTGAGTGGAATTGGGTGTACGTCCCATAACTGCAAAAGGCCGAAGAAAAATGTAAAGATATAGAATTCCACATTCAGATTGTTTCACAAATATCTTTAAAGCTTCCTCTTAAATGAGGAATATATAATAAAAAGATCTGTCCAGGTGTGATGGCACATACCTGTAATCCCGGTACTTGGAAGGGAGATAGGAGGATTGTAGGTTCCTCACCAGCCTTGGCAACTTAGTGAGGCCCTCGGCAATTTAGTGAAACCCTGTTTTAAAACAACAAATAAAATAGGGGATGGGGGTATATCTCAGAGTTAGAACTCCCCTGGGTTCAATGCCCAGTACCACACACACACACACACACACACACACACAAATCTGAGGAAATTAATTCTGGGCCCTTTCATGCAGGCTCTGACTGCATTCTTGGATGAATCCATTCCTAGCTAGATGGACACCTCTGACCAAGTGGGTTGGCTATGTCTGTACATTATAACCCTGTCCTGCTGGTATACATAACTAACATAGAAGTAGACACTTAAACTGAGTCATTCCAGCAATTAATTTATTATTAATTAATTTATTTATGGAACTGGGAATTGAACTCAGGGCTGCTCTACCTTTGAGCTACACCCCCAGCACTTCTTATTTTTTATTTTAAAACAGGATCTCACTAAGCTACCATGTGTTGTCCTCGAATCTACAATCCTGTCTTAGCCTTGCCAGTGCTGGGATTACTCAATAACCTCTTTAGAATTTGATACTTACAACAAAGTTAGGGCTGAGAGATTATGTGCTGGTGATACTTTTTGTAACTTTGCTGATTTCCTTGGTGTAAATGCTCACATCATGGCCAACTTCAAGCTACTAATGTAATATCACTTATTTTGCAAAACTCTTCATCACTTAAGAGTTGGTTCCTCCAACTCAAACTGTGGTGGTTTGAGCCAACTCCAGCACACCAATGGAGCTGAGTCGCTGTAATGTCAGCCCTGCACCTGAAATTCAAGTATACTTCCTGCCCTGTTTCCTACATTCCCCAGAACTAAAGTAGTGGAACGTTCTTCAATTCCCCGAGACACTACCACCATGACCACCCATTCACTCTGCATATATTTAAGCTAGTCAGAACCTGCCATAGACACATGCAATTTAAAAAAAAAAAAAAAAAGCTAAAAGTTTATCAGATGCTCAAGCAAGTAATCTTGTAAGTCCTTGAGAGAAGTAAGAGAAAAACTTTAGGGCTGGGGGTATAATATAGCTCAGTGCTAGCGTGTATCCTTAGTGTTTGTGCAAGGCACTGGGTTGATTCTCCAGCACCAAGACAAACAAACAAGGAGGCAAGACTGGAGAAGAATTCCACTGAGGCGCGGTAGCTTGAAGGCACCATACCTTGTAGGGTGACACTGTTGTACATGACAGGAGCCTCAAGTGATATTGAGGACAAGAGACAGCTAAAAACAACGCTTACTTTCAGAACTCGGCCCAGCCTGGCATCTGGCGCTCTCTACCTCCTTTGGAGATTTATATTGCTTATTGGCATGCTATTAAGGGCTCTATTGCTAATGTCTCTGGCAAAAAAGAAAATAAAACTCCTCAGTCCTGTCTAGGCCACTGCTTTCCCTCCTACTGTTCCACAGAAATCCCCCCGCCCCGTGTTCTCCCCACCACCCCACTCCACTTCAACTTTCTAGGGCACACATTGTATAAAATGCTGCTCTAGAGTCAGAGACCTAAAAATAAAGGTTGGGGAGAGTCAGAAAATATTTTGGTGTGCTCAAAAAGTTTCTCACTCTACTTTCTGCTCCCTCAGAAATATCTACTTCAACATATACATAGCATCCATGAAAATTATTTCTGATAGGAAATGGTTTCAGATAATTAAAAGCCCAGGGTAATGAAGTTATGGTCTATATTTAATTAGTGCTTTCTAGTAATTAAATGAACATTTCTTATAATTTAAGGCATGACTTTGAGAGTTGATTATTGAAAAGTAATTTTCTAAGCAATAATTCTTCCCTGTTAAAAACATCAGTTTGAGAAGTGTGTGAACTTGGCTGCCTCAAACTGCACCTGTGTCTCCTTTCACTGATGTAGCATGAGCAGGATCATAAGAATCCACAAATTAATTCAATTGAAACTCAAAGGGAAATAAAAATCTAGAATCCTTTGCAAACTTAAGAGACAAATCAATATTTAACATGGTTTACATCTATAATTACACTGGGTATTAAGCATAGTTCACTAGTTAGACTGAACTACTTCACTGATGTATTATATCAAACATTCTTTTTTTTCAAAGCAAAAGAGGTGACATTTAATGTGTCAAACAGTTATATATTATTTGAGTTATAATTTTATAGTTATTAAAGATCAAAGTTGATTATCCTTATTTGATTTAGAAAATTCTTAGATATGTAAGTTAATATTAATTTTTAACTATTTTCTCTACATCATAAATTATGCTTAATAACAACAGAAACATAACATTTTAAGGGCTGAAAAACATATACATGAATGCTTATTTAATACATTTATAAAAATTTTTGTTAAACTAATAAATGTAGTTTTTAAACAATAGAAAATGGTCTTTCTACAATTTTGGCCCAGGAAAAGAGCCTTTTAAATATGACAGTTTGGGACAAATTTCAATATTATATGAAGTGAAACATATTTTTTAGATTTTTTATACTGATCTATTGATGCTTCTTTTCTTTGTTTTTATCCTTCTAAAACCTGGGTCCTATAGATTTGGGACCAAACAACCTACAAGCATCACACAGCAGACCTGCACTGAGACACTGACTTTGCTTATGTGTTCAATCCAGGACAGTGAGTGAGTCTCTGTTTTCTTGCAGTCTGCCTCCTGTGCCCCAGAACTGGAGAGATTACTATGACAAGTCACTGTAGTATTGAAGTGACAGATGCATGGTCAAGAGGAGCCAGAGAACATAATTGTGTACTGTATGCTGGGAGAGTATATAGTACACAAGGGCTTTGGTACCAAAGTAAAGCCAAGACACGTTGGAAAAGGGAGAGGAGCCAGAGGAAATGCAAAAACAAGGGGAAAGCCAGGAAGAGGAAAGGAGTCTGATGGTAAGAGCAGAGCAGATTAGTCTTGGTGGTGTGTGAAGCACCCAGCATGTCCTCTGCAAACAGAGAAGAGGACGAGAGACAAAGGGCAAACAGAGCAGTTCTCTCACGTGGAGAGGGGGGCAAGTCCCCTCTGGGTTCTCAAAAGTGTAGCAATCACAGCATTTGCTGGTTCACTCACTCATTCAATCAACAAATACTTAGGGAGATCTCTCTGTGGGGGAAGCCTAAATCAAACTCCTGCCTCTATTACAGCAGATCAAGGTGATTAGGTTCCCTGAGCTGCTGTAAGGAGGACAGTCACCACAGGTCTCGGGCTTTATATACTCAGGGGCATGAGATCTGGCAGACCACATGGATGAGAAATCTTGTGTTCATGAGTAGGGATGCCGGCAAGAATGAATGCCGACTGTGGACCAATCCCGTCTCCAAGCTCCCTGTCTGTGTGCAGCATACAGTTCCTCCCTACCTCTAGACAGTCCACGCACACTGAAGGGAAGGTGGGATTCCAAACTGACTAACAAAATCCTGCTGCGACTGAACAGTTCTTGAATTTCTAAAAGTAGGTCTCTATCACTGGGTGGATTTGCAACTCAAGATAAAAATCGGTTGTAGAAAAAAAATTAAATACAGTGTTTTCGGGGGGGAGTTCATCAAGTGCTATGTGTATTTATGTCCCTATCACTCTGAAGTTCATTATGATGTGTGACTACAATCCATCAATATAAGTAAATTTAAAAAATACAATTTTTGCATACCTTGGTTTGTGGCCTAGGAAAATTATGTTCTTGGGTTTGGATTGAAAGCAATATTGACCAAAAAAATCCCATTCCCCAAATTTTATAATTAAAATTTAAGAACAGGATATGGTAATACTATTTAACAACAATGAGAATAGTATCATATTTCCATAAACTTGGTGTTTTCTTGCTTTTGAAAGAACAGTTTATTTTATTTTATTTTATTTTATTTTTTGCAGTACCAGGATTGAACCCAGGGGCATTTTACCTCTAAGCTACACCCCCAGCCCTATTTTTTTAATACTTTATTTTGAAACCGGGTCTCGTGAAGTCGTGGAGGGCCTCACTAATTAGCTGAGGCTGGCCACGAACCCAGATCCTCCGGTCTCCGCCTCCCAAGTACTGGGATTACAAGCATGCGCCATGTGAAGTTTCATAGTTAAGTCTGACAATTGACATACACTTTTCAAAAAGTCATTTTATAATCCCACAGTTTTTAATTTAGTTTTATAATGTTCAGATGGTAATGTGAATAGAAATGGTGACTCAATTGCTTTTCAAGTGAAGTACCTTGATGAGCATATTTAATTTCTCCTGACAGGGAATTATTATTGCCGTAAATTCAATCTTAGTTCTGAACATGCTACAGGAATTTTCATGGCTAAATTGTTTTAAATTATCTTAACTTATGATTCACCCACCATGAAAAATGAAGGTATTCTACCTACAATAAGACAGAATGACATGTAATAGACTGTAAATGACTTTAAATTTGATTTTCTAAAATGTTTTATTAAAATCTTTCTCCTGGGTGACCAACAGGCATGCCTCTTGCTTCATGTCAGGGGCAGGGTCAGGAAACTGGACTGAAGGGATGGTGTGTGTACTTGTTCATTCATTCTGCAGATACAGTTAAGCAGATAAGAAATCACAGCTACAGGCTCTGCTAAAACAACCTTCAGGTCTGGAAGTCCACCGAGGAAGGAAGGGCCCAATGGTATTCTCTAAGGAGAGGACTGTGGCTACTATCCCAGGGGAGAAGTAATTTGCTTTCTGCACTAGTTTGAACTAACCCGTAGGCAGAAGGTAGGGGAAGACAGGATCTAGAGCCAGTAGAAATAGTTTAGAAATCTGCAGGTCAATCCAGTTACATGAGGCCAAGACAGAGAGGCCAAACTTGCCCCAGCTTTATACTTATTAATGATGTGTACTCTACAGGGTTCAAGAAATTATTCTAAAATTCAGCATCAATCAATGCGTTGGGTACTGATCTTTAGTTAGTAGTATGTAGCAATGGACAAATGTCAACACGTTGGAGACAAAACCCACATCTTAGGTAAGAGGAACAGACACGATCAATTTAATTTGGCACCATGAGCCCACCACCAGCCTCCAGCAAAGGTTTATGTAATATGAGTTGGATTTGTTCCCTACAAACATAGAAAGGCAATGCTTTTTGTCCACACCGGTTGGTGGAAGATGGGAACTTGGTACTCAGGGAGATGTGGCTTTAGAAAGATTGTCTTCACCATGTACTATTGTTAAATTTGTTTGGTGAGTAGAGTACCTAAGGTAACAGAAAACACTGTTAGAAGTCTGAAAATCAACCAGCCTCAAAGTTCTTGAAAATTCTAATAAACAAAACATGATGACTTTCCTGCACCTTAGAAAGGTAAAGAAAATAGCACAGGCTCTTAAAAGTGGCAGCAACTCCATTTGTGCCCATACCAAAGGAAATGTTTACTTATAAAGAAAATATTTTCAGGCTTATCTCCACTTGAAACTCCCAAAAGAGTTTAACATAGTAAAAAACAATCCAGCAGTTCTTGAAGCGACTAAACAAGTCACATTTTTTTTTTGCACACACAAAAAAAAGCATTTCTGCAGACTATATAAAGCTTTTTATTTTAAAATCTTGATATGCTGTGAAGTTTTTCTCTGTGAGAAATTTTGCCTCGAATGGCTTTAGAATATGCTGGGGAAAAATGTGCACAAGCCTACAAGACTTCCACTGACCTCATCCCCTGTTTACTAATCACATTGAGCTCATTAGTATTAAAGAAACATACTTTGTGGGAGAATGGACTGTATGTTTGCATCATCATTATTATGACAACAAATGTAATCATGACACTCATCACTGAGCCCTGTTTTCTGTGGAAAAAACTACTTTCAATCAATGATAAGGAATCTTCTAAAGGGATAAATTGTTTCAAAGTTGAGTAAGTATCCAATAAAATTGAGCTGTAAGCATGTAAACAATGATTCTGTCAGGACTCTTTGCATAGAATACCTTGTATCTCTCATACTTGAGACCATAGTGTATCAGAAAGGGTTAGGAGGAAAGATCAAACCAGCAGATGAGCAGAAATTTAACCAGATCAATGCTTGCTATAGGGTTTTCCTAGTGATTGCATAGAGACCTATGATTTTAGAGTAAAGGCAATCTGTTCCTTTCCATCACTTACAGAAAACGGACCCTTTGCTCCAAAGAAAAGAAAGAGTAATGACATTTGTAAAACTTTGGCTCATGCCAGTGGCAATTGCAGCAGAACTTTGGCCAACATTGGATCCTTTCCACCTCCCATTTACTTGACAGCTTGCGTAACACTTGGGTCCGCTTTCACAGTCAAGAGAATCTGAGTCCCAAGACAACTCCTTCCTCATCTTGTAGGTAAAAGGGAATAGAAAGATGTAGGGGAAGGGAATTTTCAGTTTTCTGATAATATGTGCAAATACACACTCATATCCACATAGACCTCTGTGTGTCTATGGGTGTGTGTTTTCCTCCTAAAGGACAATCTTCACATATCACAGGTGAACTTACGTATCTGCCTTTGTGTACATCTTCTCTTACCATTCCTGGAGCCCAGAGCTAGACTAAGAAATAAGACAACTCAGCAGTTTTCTAGGTCACCTATCCTAGATGGGTCTCAAAACAAAGGCTGATACTCTTACAATGTGCATCAATGCAGTTATTCTAGGGGCTAAAATGTTGCAATGCTTCCATATCAATGCCCCTGAGTCCCATGAGTGCTTAGACCGTCATCCTGGTCGCCATAGTCCTGCCCCTGAGACTCCTACCCTACCTTACCTCTCACCGGACTTTACTGAAGCAAAGTGCTCTCTCATCTTCTGAGTCACCTGACCAGAAGGTTCCTCTTGCCATTGTACTGGATGCTCTTGACGCCCCTCTTTTGCAGCACTCTCCTACCAGGGGCTTCTGTATCATGTCTTATGATCCTTCCCATCCCTGACTTCTCTGGATCTCTTTTCCTTTTCTTGTTCCCCTAAATATAAGCTACTTCAACCCCTTCCTCTTCTTGCTCTGTGTTTTTTCCTAGCAAACTTATCCATGGTCATGACTTTTTTGTCTTTTAATGTGATTTTCAACCTGACTTTTTTTTCACAAATTCCTGCTCATTCCTGATTTCTACATGGAAACTCTTACCCATTTGGGTAGAGGATACTGGTGATTGAACTCAGAGGCATTCTACCTCTGAGCTACACCCCCAGCCCTTTTTTAAATTTTTGTTTTGAAACAGGGTCTCACTAAGTTGCTGAGGCTGGCCTTGAACCTGTGATCCTCCTATTTCAGCCTCCCAAGTACTGGGATTACAGGCATGTGGCACCATGCCTGACATTATCAATTCTTTAAGCTAGATAAGAGCAGGATACAATCATTCTATTATTCCTCTCTAGTACGAATCTTGATTTAAATCAGGAAACAAATTTCATCATTTTTTCAGTTCCTTCTCTATTACCTTTCTCCTATTGTGCCATTTCTCAAGTGCCCTTTCCCCCTTGTTAGGCTCTCATTTAGGGCCCCCCTCCCGTGCCCCATCTTCTCTATAAATGCTTCCTTCACCCCAGCTAAGCTGAAAATTCTATACTATAAATTTGTAAGGGCAGAGTTCTAGGTTATGCAACATGGTATTTCTCGTCGTGTTCATCCCCACTCCCCTACACACACTATCCAATACTTCATAAACTTTCAAAAAATGTTTCTTGAGCATAGGAAGAGAGAAATTAATAAAATAAGAACTTCAAATATTTGTGGAGGTAGAGAAGAAAATGTAATCTGGGCATACTTCTTGGTTCTGCTGGGAATATTTACAGAGTTATGATATATAAGTATATTTATTGATTGTCCACTTTTAGGACTGACCTATATAGGGAAAAAACAGATTTAAATATGATTATCTGACAGATGATAAAAATGACCTGTTTTGACACTGTAAAAGTCAAGATATGGTTGACAGAGAATGGGAGTGAAGTGAGAAGAGGCAGAGGGACAGTGGGGGCACGCCTACCAAGTGGGAGTCAGTGGAGCTCCAAGGGTCTGTGTTCAGACTGCCTGGCCTTGAGCGCATCTGTCACCTCGCTTGCACTGTGAACTTAGGCCAGTCATTCCCCATCCCCCATGCCTTAGTTTTCTCATCTGCACATTAGGAATGTTGCCTCATAGAGTTGCTGTAAGGATTAAGTAACATAATTCATATAAACACCCCAAACAGTATCTGCACATAAAAAATACCCAATAAGTTTAGCCACAATTAGCTTACATTTTGACCCCAAGAAGATACAGTCTAAAGTTGATGGAATCCCAAGCAGGGTTTACGTGTATTGTGCAAAGATATAAAAGTAATGGAGAAACTAAAATCAAAACAATTAAGAACCTAGAGCAGGAGGCAGGATTCAGGAGAATGGAAATGAACTAATCCTTTCTTTCTTCCTTCCTTCCTTCCTTCCTTCCTTCCTTCCTTCCTTCCTTTCTTTCTGTGTGTATATGGGTGTGTGTGTGTGTGTGTGTGTGTGTGTGTGTGTGTGTATTACTGGGGATTGAACCCAGGGGCATTCTACTTCTAAGCTACACCCCAGCCCTATTTTATTTTTTATTTTGAAACAGGGTCACACTATTTTGCTGAGGGCCTTGCTAAGTTGCTGAGGCTGACCTTGAACCTTCAATCCTCCTGTCTCAGCCTCCTAGTACTGAGATTACAGGCATGCACCACCACGATGCCTGGCTAAATCTTCATTTTTCAAAGCAGGGAATCAATAGAACTGTTATGGCTTGGATTTAAGATGTTCCCCAAATCCTCATGTATTAACCAACACAGCCATTCTCCTAGGTGGAAGGAACTGGCTGGAGGTGAATCCCTGGGGGTGTGGCCAGGAAGGACTGCAGCATTGGCTCTCTGCTCCTTGCTCTCTCTCCTCCCTGCCTCCATTGAGCTGAGTAGGGCTGCCCCTCTTCCACCATGCCGAGCTCTGCAGCTGAGGGGCATAACAGGGACTGAAATCTCCAGAATCATCAGCAATTAAATCCTTCTTCTAAGTTTTTTGTGTCAGGTGTTTGGATAGCAGTGGTGAAAATGCGAACTAAAACAAGAGCCTGTTTTAAGATATGGTGGTTCAAAATATTATTTAGAATAGGGAAATGGCCATCAGTAAACAATCAGAAAAGATTACAAATGGTTACTTCTAAGAAAAGTGATTGAAAGTAGGGAGGATAGGGAGAAGGTCTGTTGCTTCTCATTATGACTTTTCTACCATTTAGTTTTTTACCATGTGCAATATTATTGTGTTTTTTTTTTACAAGTGGACACATTCATAACGTCCACATTTAGATGGACACAAAGTTCTTCAAGCAGGGGCAAGAGTTGGTTGACTCCCTGGAAGCCCCTAATATGATACTGTGCCAATAATGCATGTACATTAAAAAACCTGTTCAATGAATAATGTTGTCACTCTCACCTGTATTTAACTAAGGTTTCCTGATGATTTGACACTGCTACATTCCAAAGCAACAAGATTGCCTTATTACCATAGTAGTTGAGCTGAAAGTTATTTAACTTATGTCAAATATGTCAAACCCATATGTCTGTGTTTTCCAGTAGATTGGCAAACAGATGCTACCTTATTCTCTAAAACTAACACTCAATGTTCTCAGCACTTCAAGGAAAATGAATGTACATTAAAAATGACATGTTTCTCAGTACAAAAAAGATGACAGTGAAAAAGTCAAGTTTACTTAACTGCTTTTTATATGCATCAGGTTAACACAAATTGCACAGGAATATTCTATCAGCTCATAAGCAGAAGTCATTTCAACTGTTTTAAGATTATTTTTCACAAAACAAAATTGCAAAGCAAATGTTACGTCAATTATTTACTTAAGAGATCTATTTAATCCCTTGAAGGGAAACAGCACTTTGAAAAGGAATTGTTTTTCAGTCAATTGTGTTATATCAAATGGTTTGGATTTGGTTCTCTTGAAAATGCAAATTCAATAGTAATTTCTTCAGAATGTTGGAAAGATTGGAGGTTGAACAAAGGAATGACATTTTTCTTTTTTTCAAAGTTATTTATGTACATGTAGGTTAAAACTATAAATATTTTACCCAAAGTTCAATTTATAGAATGGTGTGTTGCTCAATGAGACTCTTATTGATACATATATGCAAATTTAAGTGAGTAATTTGAAAGACATTTGGGAATTGTTCCTAAAATTGTTAGGAACAAATCCTGGGTTCAAGCTAATATCTTATTTTCATTCTTTAACCTTTGTATGCTCTCTTGTAATAATTCTTTCTATGGTTTTTAGCCAGTAATTACCAGGCAATGCACCTGAACTGAAGTGACAGGGTATGGTGTTGACGAATGCTGGGTTCTCTCCTGCTGAACTGATACGTGACCTCCTCGATCCATCCTCCTTATGTCTTCTAAATGAGTGAAATTCTTATCCCAATCATGAGAAAGTTCCCTGAATATTCTTACAGACACAGGAAAATCACAAAGTATCAGAATCTTATGGAAATTTTTCTATTTTAAATAGTGGTCAAGCCAGGCATGGTGGTGCACGCCTGTAATCCCAGTACTTGGGAGGCTGAGACAAGAGGATCGCAGGTTCACAGGCAGCCTCAGCAACTCAGTGAAAGTCTGTTTTAAAATAAAATAGGGTTGGGGTGTGGCTCAGAGGTAGAATGACCCTGGGTTCAATCCCCAGTACCAAAAACAAACAAACAAATAAAATAGTGGTCAATGCACGTAGCCATGACAGTCTTGGAGAATTTAAATAGCCTGGATATTTAACGTTCCCACTGCTACCATGAGACCTGTTCGCTTTTGCTCTCCTTCTCATTGTAAACGTTATGAAAGCCTTGCCTCTCTCCTACAAATTAGTTCTGAGTGAAATAATAAGAGATTTGCTTAAAGTTAGCAAGCTACAGAAATGGTGTAAAAAATAACCAGGTAGGAGTATTTGGCAAATAATTATTTGTTGTCTACAAGTAATGTATTTGAGGTTTTGTTTTCTAAATTGATAATCAGTAGTAGGAAATAAACTTTTCAAATAATCTTCAAATGTTTTCCTTTTCTCCTTTCTCTCTCTCTCTCTCTCTCTCTCTCTCTCTCTGTTATTGCTTTGGGATTTTTTGTTTTTGTGGTACTGGGGATTGAACCTAGGAGTGCTCTACTGCTGCACTGTACTCCCAGCCCTATTTAATTTTTGATTTTTCTTTGAAACAGAGTCTCATTAGGTTACCATGCACTGCTGCCCTCAAACCTGATTCTCCTGTCTCAGCCTCCCAAATACTGGAATTACAGGTGTGCACCACCACCCCTGGCTTTACTTTGCTGGTGTGTGTGTGTGTGTGTGTGTGTGTGTGTGTGTGTGTGTTACTGGGGACTGAATCCAGGGGCATTCTATCTCTGAGCTATACCCCAGCCCTTTTTACATATTTTTTAAAATTTTGAATACACAGGTGATTTTGTGGTATTAAAAATCAAAGAAGCTAGGTGTGGTGGCACATGATTGTAATCCCAGGACTTGGGAGGCTGAGACCGGAGGATACGGGTTCGCAGCCAGCCTCAACTACTTAGTGAGGCCCTCCACAACTTAGCGAGACCCTGTTTCAAAATAAAGAATAAAAAATAGGCCTGGGGGTGTAGCTCAGAGGTAGAATGCCCCTGGGTTCAATCCCCAGTTCTGAAAAAAAAATCAGAGAAAAATAAAACCAATCTAATCTAAATGGAATTTAGGGAAGAAATACAGGACTAGTAATATGGAATAATAATTGTTCTTCTTTGGCTAACTCATTAAAAATGCCAATTAAATATTTTCAGTCAAATTTTATTTAAAAAAGCAGCAGATCAACATTACAATTCAAGAATCTAATCTAAATATGTACTTGACAATGAAGCACATCTGGGTATGAAGTGGAAAAGGTTTTCCAAAAAACCATCAAATATATTCTCTCCAAATACCCAAAGAAACCACTCCATGTAAGCTTTTAAGTGGAATCATAAACAAAGAACTGAAGATTTATCACTGTGAAAACAAATCTGTAGTACAGTAGTATGAATCTTGGTTATTAAGCATAATCAGTTGAATCAAGTTAACACGTTGAAAATGTAAGAAATTTATGTTGTGTAAGATAAGTCTATAAGCCAGTTGACCCAAGAGCAACTGAGATAGCTAACTTGTTCAGTTGAGACCAGACATCATTTAAGTTTCTATTTTTAGAGGGTAATTACAAATTACAATTACAATAGCCCACAGATCAAATAAAAAATACTGTAGAAAGAAATGGAAGCTGGTCCTAGCAGTGGCTTCTTCGAAATGTCACCCTTCCAGAAATATTCTGAGACCAAATTTACAAAAAAATAAAAAAAATAAGGATTGCCTGGGCTACCTCAGCATACATTTCTGCCACATTCTTAAGTAGCAAAAAGGGAAAGTGCTTTCCTCCTCTGCGAGATGTAAGGTTTATCAGCCATTAAAACTCAGATTCCTCTAGATATTCCCTAGCTATGAACCAGCCTTCCAGTCCAAGGATGTGAAACTGCAGAGTAGTGAGACTGTGCACACAGATGTTTACAAGATTGAAAGAGTCTTTCATCAAGAATCATGGAAAAGAATATTCAGACAATGAAGCAATCAACAAAATGTGCTTTCTGGAGAACTGCACCTTTTATGATTTGCTTGCACATCAGTAATTTCTGCTGACAGTGCTCTCATAATGAAGAGATTTCTAAGATTTTTTTTCCTGATTAGAACGGGTAGCTATTAGTAGTATATTAAATATTGATGTAAAAGTAAATGAAAAAGAACTGGGACCAGATTCCGAATCACGAAAACAACATTTTTACAGCAATAAAATCTATATTAAACAGGATTTAAAAAAATTAAAACAGAACTGTGAGAAGTACAATTTGTTATAGTATAGTATCAAATTTCTATGTAGATTTTATATCTTGGTGGGGAAATAACTGATTCCAATGACACTGATTCTGTTTTCATCTGTGATAGTCATGGGTGCTTTTATTTTTCTTGGGGTGCTGAAAATGAGCTGGGAAAAAAAGCTCTTTGAACATATTTTTTATTTTGAAACAGGGTCTTGCTCTAGGTTGCTGAGAGTCTCACTTAGTTGTCTGGCTTTATTTTGCTTTTAATAACCACCTGGGAGCCGGGCGTGGTGGCGCACGCTTGTAATCCCAGTACTTTGGGAGGAGGAGACCGGAGGATCTGAGTTCGCGGCCAGCCTCAGCTCTCTCGCTCTCTCTCTCCCTGTCTCTCTCTCTCTGTCTCTCTCTCTCTCTCCTTAGTGAGGCCCTCCACAACTTCGTGAGACCCGGTTTCAAAATAAAGTATAAAAAATAGGGCTGGCGGGGGCGTAGCGCAGAGGTAGAACGCCCCTGCGTTCAATCCCCGGTACCGCAAAAAAAAAAAAAAAAAATAACCACCTGGACTCAAGTGATCAGTTTTCTGTATGTTCCTCTAGAATATCATCTAAGGCAATTGGTTTAGTGTGGGGGAAAAGCAATGAAAAGCCATCACCATTTATGACTATAATATAATAGTAATAATTATGACCAACATCAATATTATTATCATCAACATTTATTAAAGGTGTTTATATCCAACCCAATTTATATCCCCCACCTTTCCCAGGCCTCCGTTGCTCATCTTGCTTCCTGGATGCAGTCACCTTGGTAATAGTCAATGCCCTTCTTGCAGTTCTAAGATCCTAGTTTCTCTCACTGCAGCCACAGCAAACTTAGAAGCTAACATAGAGCACCTTCTAGTGAGGAGAGACCTCAAACCTATAAACTATCCATCCTACAGGCTCAGCAGATGCCCAGAGGGACCTGCTAACATGACCAGGAAGTGCTGTGTAGCTGGCTGTTGACAGACAGGAGATGAGAAAGGGCCCGCAGCTAGGTCATTTGCTCACTCTTTACTCCATGAATAGACCATTCTGAGGCTCAGTGCTTCCATACAGCCTCACTAGGGATTCCTCACAGGGCCAAGAACCAGCTACATTTTCTGGAGGTGTGACCAGCTCATCAGTCCACTGATTCATTTGTCTCCCTCCTTCACTGCCTCACTTCCTTTCCTCCACTTTTGCTTCCCAGAAATTACACCTCATGTTTCACTTACTATGATGAAAAATAAATTGACTTAGAACAGAAATAGTCATTCATTACTTGTCATGGTCTCTGTAGGTGGGGGATTCAGATGGGGACAGTGGAGATGCTTGTCTCTTTTCCACAATGTCTGGATCTCAGCTGGAACCCTTGACAGGTGGGGGTGGGAAAGGGGGAGACCTGAAAGGCTCACCCACTCATTTGCCAGGTGGTAAACGCTGGCTGTCACCTAGCTGGTATCTGCCAGAATGCCAACATCACTGTTGACTTCTCCTTGTTGACCTGAGCTTCCTCATAGCACTGTGTCTGGGTTCCAAGGACCATTGGAGGGGGGGGGGGAGAACACCAAGCAGAATTAGTTCCTGGAAATAGTTAACAACCAATTCCCCTGGTTAGGCATTTTTCTCCTATTATACTTTGTATAATTGGCTGATTTCCGTGGTCTTAATACTTCCTGTGGATTTCAGCCCACCAACTTGAAGCCTCTCACCCTAAGGTTGGGAAGAGATGTGGACAATCCATTCTCACTTGTAAGTCAGCCCTGGCACTCCACTGGTACAGAATCCACCTCCCCTCTATGATTTGCTGTGGAACACAATGTCACTTCTGCTGCCTACTATTGAAGACTACCCAGCCAGCTAAAGACTGGCGCTGAGATATAGAGAGGCCATTTTATTAACCTAAACTTAATCTAGTTGTTCTCAAATTTTCTTACATATCAAAATCACTCATAGGCGTTGTTAAAATACATATTTGTGGGTATCGCTTCCAGAGTGTCTGATTAACTATGTTTGAGATGGACTGAGAATTTGTATTTTATTTCTTGCGGTACCGGGGATTGAACCCAGGAGTGTTCTACCTCCGCGCTACACCCCCGGCCCTATTTTTTTTATATTTTATCTTGAAACCGGGTCTCATGAAGTTGTGGAGGGCCTCACTAGGTAGAGAGAGACAGAGAGAGAGAGAGAGAGAGAGAGAGAGAGAGAGAGAGAGAGCTGAGGCTGGCCACGAACCCGGATCCTTCGGTCTCCACCTCCCAAAAAGTACTGGGATTACAAGCGTGCGCCACCATGCCCAGCAGAGAATTTGTATTTTTAACAGGTGCTTCCAATACTGTTGGGGGGCACACCTGAGAGCCACTGCCCTAGAATATACTTCTAAAGCACAATTATTTGAGACTCCAAGTTAGATTTAGTAATGGGATCATATGGGTTCTGATCCTCCAGCCCTAAGCTTCACATATCAGAAGTCTAAGTCTCCCTATATATCTGCCATCTCAGGTCCAGGTTGTACATTCGATAAACATGTGTAATTGCTCTTGAGATGGTGTGGCTTAACCCAGGCTGTGTGTCTGCATAGTGTCAGCTCTACACAATCCTCTGCAGTTACACTTGTTACCACTAGATGAAGCTCCTGCTGCTTTTGCTCTCTTCTCTAAGAGAATATGATGTCTCACTAGTAGATGGCATTGATTGGAATTTAACATCCATTATTAGAATTACTCAAAGATGCTTTACTCTGGGGGCAAGGTGACTAGTCTAATCTTGTTCATTTCAATAAAGTTTAGAAAGCTGGGTGTTAAAAGTACACATAATGGGCCTTAGTTGATAGCTGTTTATTTAAAAATGTATACCTGTCTCCCCTTCCCCTATACTGACTAGTTTCATACCAAATGTTGGCTTCAGGGAGGTACAAACAGAGGATATCATGGAAAAGAGAAAGCTTCTATTTCCTTCTAGATAAAATTTGGGAATTAGCTTACTCAACATATTTTCAAAAGTATAACCATGAACCCACCCACAGATTTGTTGGAGAATTACAGATTTGTTGAAGGATAACAGATGGATGCAGAATTTCTATACAAGAGGGTGGTAGGAGCAGCCATTTGGCTGAAAGAGGGCTTTTTTTTTTTTGCAGCTGTATCTGCATATCAGAGGGCTGGAGTGGTCGAGGACACAACTGAAGGAGTGTTGGGTTAGGGAGGCTAAACCAAACTGTGTGAAAGTACTCACATAGTCCCACTATCAACCCTGTAGAGCATTATAAAGTGATCAGGCCGGGCGTGGTGGTGCACACCTGTAATCCAGTACTTGGGAGGCTGAGACAAGAGGATCACAGGTTCAAGGCCAACCTCAGCATTGTAGCAAGACTCTTAGCAACCTAGTGAGACCCTGTTTCAAAAAAATAAAAATAAAAAGGGTTGGAGGTGTTGCTCCGAGGTAGAATGCCCCTGGGTCCAATCTCTAGTAAGACAGACAGACAGACAGACACACA
>PVJS01032018.1:0-16140 GCA_004027185.1 Glis glis | reverse complement strand
ACCATGCCCGGCTCAGATATTTTAAAAATTATTTCTAGAAGCTGGGCATGGTGGCGCATGCTTGTAATCTCAGTACTTGGGAGGCTGAGACAGGAGAATCACAGGTTTGAGGACAGCCTCAAAAAGTAGTGAGACTCTCATCATCCTAGGAATGAGAGGGATGAGGGGGAGGCTGATCTTCACAGGGACCCTCCAGCCGCAGTCCCTTATGGGACACGCATATCATAGCCAAGACCATGGGTGGCCAGTACGCGATGGTCACATTTCCAGCCAGCAGCCCTATGCCAAACCCTTGGCAGTCACTCAACTTTCACGGTGTAACCCACCCCCTTCCCAAGGCTGGTGATAGTCACTTATAGGGGGGACCTGTCGCCCCTCTCAGACTCCGCAAGAATCAGTATTTCCAGCCCTTATTCCTTTGGACATCCCAACCCCGTCCCTCCTTTAGTCCCCAGTTGCTTAGACCAAGGAAAAATGCCTGACCCAAGCCCGGCAAGTTGAAATGACCAAGAATTTGAAAAAGGATACAGACAGAAGGTAGAACATTAGAACCAAGGTGATTGCAGTAGAATACTAAGGATGACAGTCACGGCAGCGGAGGTGCATTGACCCTTCCAGGCAGCGCTCGTGAGCTTGCCACGGCTCTGAGCTGGGCAACAGGCACCCAGTCCCACGAAGAAACAGGCTAGAGGTGAACTGGCCAGCCCTAGTTATTTGAGAAGACTCCCTCCCCAAGAAGGCAGAGCAACTTCCTCCATGTTTGATAGGAAAGTCTGTTCCTGCCAATCCCCAAGGTCTCTGAATGGGGCCCAGGGCTGGCCCCTGTCTTATCCCCAACAACCAGCTTGGAGAGACTAGCTAAAAAGCTACAATTAGCGAGGCATGGTGGAGCATGCCTGTAATCCCAGTACTTGGGAGGCTGAGACAGGAGGATTGCTAGTTCGCGGCCAGCCTCAGCTGCTTAGTGAGGCCCTCCGCAACTTAGTGAGACCCTGTTTCAAAATAAAGAATAAAAAATAGGGCTGGGGGTCTAGCCTGGAGGTAGAATGCCCCTGGGTTCAATCCCCGGTACCACAAAAAAAAGACAAAACAAACAAAAAAAACTGCAATTACTAGCTTTGATGTCACATTTTGTATTTGAGGAACCTGACGCAAGCACCAGCTGAAGGCCAGAAACCCCAGGCTGAGGGCCTGGATCCTCCTCGCAGCTCAGTGAAGTTATGACCACTGCCCCCATTTTGTAGAGGAGGAAACAGGCCTAAAAAGGTGGCCTGAAGGCCAGCTGTGATGGCGCACGTCTGTAATCCTTGTACTTGGGAGACTGAAACAGGAGGATCACAGGTTCAAGGCCAGCGTCAGTAACTTAGTGAGGCCCTGTTTCAAAATATAAAGGACTGGGGTGTGACTCAAAGGTAGAAGTCCTTTGGGTTCAATCCCCAGTAACACACACACGCACACACATGCACACACATACACAAAGGTGACCTGGCTCCATAGTCACAGGGCTGTGGGAGGAGTGCAACGTCATGGGTAGAACCTGGTCCTGACCCGGCCCTGCCACTGACTGGCGTGTGAGCAGAGCAAGCCCAGGCGTCAGAGGCTTCCGTAGCTGTGGACAGGAGCGCTCACCACACTCATGAGCGTGTCTCGCTCACCTAGCCACAGAGCGCTTGGTAGCTGGGCACAGCTATAGCGGTGACATGTCTACCACTGTGCTCTGCCTGAGGCTCACGAGGGAGGCTGGCCGTGCCCTGTCCCCACGAGGTTCTTATTTCCTTGACCATACAGCTTCACCAGACGCTGCCTCCTTCTCTTCTCTGGGCTTCCGAGAGCAACAGAGACAGGAGCTCACTCTCCCTAGGGCTTTGCCAGCAGCCCAGAGACATCTGGTAAGGAGCCCAGCGCTGCCCAGCACAGTGTCCATAGATGGGAGGAGATGGATTTGGGGTTTCGTATCCCAGGACCATTGCCCCCTAAGGGAACTGAATCCTGGATGGGACTTGTGATCTTGGGGCCCCGCTCTGCCATGCATTAGCGGGGTCACCCCGGGCCAGTCACTGCCTCTCTGTGGGTGTTGGCATCTGCCCTTATCAAATGCAGCATTGGAGCCAGGCACGATGGCGCATGCCTGTAATCCCAGTACGTGGGAGGCTGAGACAGGAGGATTGCAGGTTCAAGGCCAGCCTCAGCAACTGAGCGAGACCCTATTTCAAATAAAAAATAGGACTGGGGGTGTAGCTCAGAGGAAGAATGGCCCTGAGTTCAATCTCCAGTACCAGAAACAAATGAAAATAAATAAATAAATAAAATGCAGCACTGGGACTGGGATCCTGGACTTTTTTTTTTTTTTTTTTTTGCAGAACTGGGGTTTGAACCCAGGGGCGTTCTACCTCCAAACTACACCCCCAGCCCTATTTTATTCTTTATTTTAAAACAGGGTCTCACTAAGTTGAGTAGGGCCTCACTAAGTAGCTGAGGCTGGCCGCGAACCTGCGATCCTCCTGTCTCAGCCTCCCAAATACTGGGATTACAAGCATGCACCACCACGCCAGGCCTGGGATCCTGGACTCTCCTTGCCAATCGTGTCTCATTGATTCCACACAGCCCTCCTCCCAGGACACATTACAAAGACAGGAGCAGTGTGAATGCTGTGACTGTCCTGAGGTTGCCCTGAGATGATTTAGCAATGTCAGCCAAGCGGGGAGGCCTGGGAGGTGGCCCCTGCTCTCCCCTCTGGACCAGCTCTGAATTCTCAGTTGGGGTGGGGGTCTCTCTCGGGGCAGGAGCCATAGGGGACAGTGTGCACAGGCCGCACACAATGGCATCGGGATGCGTCCTCTGGGCGCTCCCCCAGGCCACCCTGAGACTGGGGCTCAGGCGGACATCAGGGCAGCCCTGAGGGGGCCAGCCTGGTGGTCCTGAGAGAGGATGAATTTCCAGGCCCTGCTGGGTTTCTGTGGCCCAGGGTGGGGCTGTCACGCTGTGTTTCCTCCCCAGGGCAGGGACTCAGGGACACCATGGCAGGCTCCCTGCTCCCATGGAGAAGCTTGGGGGAGAACTAGTCATCACCCTGGCCCCAGGGGAACCTCATCCAGGGCCCTCCTGATTCAGAAGTCTGGGTCACACAGAGGCCAGGGCAGACTTGGGAGGGATCCAGGCCTCCTGGGGGCAATCTGGGTCCCAGTACAGAGGCCACTGGCTCCCCACACACCTGCCAGGTGGAGCCCTGCAGGCCCGGGGAGGGGACGAGCTGGCTGGGTCAGGGCTGGCCTCTTCGCCAGTTTCTCATCTATAAACTGGGCATAACATTGACCTCCCAGAGTTCTCGAGAGAATGAAACAGGGTTATATCTGGGAAAGGGGACCCTTCTCTCCCATGACCCCCAGAGAACGTGTCTACAGCCCCCAAACACTGGTCTCTGTGCCTGGAACCCCATGCTCGGGGCAGGAGGGGCTGCTTTCTGGCACTTAGTTTCATGTCCTCTTATTTAACCTTCAACACCCAGAGAGAAGTATTATCCCCCCCATTTATTTATTTATTTATTTATTTATTTATTTTGGTGATACTGGGGATTGGACCCAGGGGCATTCTACCCCCAAACTACACCCCTGGCCCTATTTTTATTTTATTATTATTATTATTTTTGCAGTGCTGGGAATTGAACCCAGGGGCATTCTACCTCCGAGCTACATCCCCAGCCCTATTTTTTTTATTCTTTATTTTGAAACAGGGTCTCGCTAAGTTGCAGAGGGCCTCACTAAGTGAGGCTGGCCACGAACCCGGATCCTCCAGTCTCAGCCTCCCAAGTACTGGGATTACAAGCGTGCGCCACCATGCCTGGCTCCTATTTTTATTTTTATTTATTTAATTTATTTTTTATTTTTTGGTGCTGGGGATTTAACCCAGGGGCATTCTACCTCCAAGCTACACCCCCAGCCCTATTTTTTAATCTTTATTTATTTATTTATTTATTTTCTATTTTTTGCGGTACCGGGGATTGAACCCCGGGGGCATTCTACCTCCACGCTATACCCCCGGCCCTATTTTTTATATTTTAATTTGAAACCAAGTCTCATGAAGTTGCGGAGGGCCTCACTAAGTAGAGAGAGAGAGAGAGACAGGGAGGGAGGGAGGGGGAGAGAGAGAGAGAGAGAGAGAGAGAGATTGAGAGCTGAGGCTGGCCACGAACCCGGATCCTCCAGTCTCCGCCTCCCAAAGTACTGGGATTACAAGTGTGCGCCACCATGCCTGGCTTAATCTTTATTTTGAAACAGGGTCTCACTAAGTTGTGAAGGGCCTCACTAAATAGCTGAGGCTGGCTGCGAATCTGCAATCCTCCTGTCTCAGCCTCCCAAGTACTGCGATTACAAGCATGCGCCACCTCGCCCGGCTATTTTATTTTTTTAGTTTGAAACAGGGTCTCACTGAGTTGCTGAGAGCCTCACCAAGTTGCTGAGGCTGGCCTTGAACCTGCGATCCTCCTGTCTCAGCCTCCCAAGTACTAGGATTACAAGTGTGTGCCACTATGCCCAGCTATTTATTTGTTTGTTTTGAAACAGGGTCTTGCTAGGTTGCTAAGAGTCTTGCTAAGTTGCTGAGGCTGTCCTTGAACCTGCAATCCTCCTGTCTTAGCCTCCGAAGTACTGGCGTTACAGGCATGCGCCACCATGCCCAGCTCCCCCCCCACACACACCTTTTTATTTTATTTATTTTTTTGCAGATGGGGAAACAGCTTCAGAGAGTGAGTCCTTTTCTCTCTGTGGTCTGGGTCAGGTCCAGGGTAGAGAACAGGAAGGGGGTCTGGGGGAAGAGAGACACAGGCCTTACATACGTTCTGCTCATAGCAGACACCGTGCAGGGCACAGGCTCCAGGGATGAGCAAGACAGACCCAGTGCTGCCCCTCAGAGCTCACCGCCACTGGGCACAGACAAGAAATGATGACTTCAGTTCACCTGGCTGCAGGGACACTCCTGGTGCCTGAGGGCCAGCGTGGAGGGGGAAAGGAGACTGCCAGCCCCGGACTGGGAGAAGCCCAGAACTCTAAGGGAGGAGGAGGTGGCAAAGGACCACCAGGGAACTGGGTGTTCCTGACAGAAAGCCAGGGACATGCGAAGCCCAGAGGCGCCCAGAGGCACCCAGACCACCAGGGGCAGTTTGAGGAGAAAAGAGAGGTTTTGTAGCCAGGCGTGGTGGCGCATGTTTGTAATCCCAGTACTTGGGAGGTGGAGACCAGAGGATCCGGGTTCCCAGCCAGCCTCAGCTACTTAGTGAGGCCCTCCGCAACTTCGTGAGACCCGGTTTCAAAATAAAGGATAAAATATAGGGCCGGGGGTGTAGCTCAGAGGTAGAACGCCCCTGGGTTCAATCCCCGGTACCGCAAAAAGAAAAAAAAAAAGGATAAAAAATAGGGTCGGGGGTGTAGCTCAGAGGTAGAATGCCCCTGGGTTCCATCCCTGGTACCGCAAAAAAAAAAAAAAAAAAAAAAAAGAGAGAGAGAGGGGTTTTGTGTGTGTGTGTGTGTGTGTGTTTCTGGGAATTGAACTCAGGGGCTCTCTACTTCTGAGCCTTCTGAGCCACACCCCCAGCCCTATTTCATTTTTTATTTTGAAGCAGGGTCTCACTAAGATGTTGAGGGTCTCGCTAAGTTGCTGAGGCTGGCCTTGAACCTGTGATTCTCCTGTCTCAGCCTCCCAAGTCCTGGGATTACAGGTGTGTGCCACTATGCACTACTGACAAGACAGATCTTAAACTGTATTTGGACAATGCTGGGGAGGCCCTGAAAACTTTAAGCAGGGCGCGGCAGGGTCAGATTCAGAGCAGAAAGCTGCTTGCTGTCCGCAGAACTGTTAGGAGGGCGGGAGGTGGTGGGACCGCATCGAGCTGGCTCCGGGCGAGAGATGCTGGTGGCCCGGAGCAGGAGAGTGACCATGGGGAAGGAGACTGGCTGATTCCAGATGGAAAGAGCAGTCTCCAAGACTTGGTGGACCGGATGGAGGGGAAGAGGAAGGAGCCTAAGGTGACCCTAGTGCACTTTGGTGGACAGTGGGGCCCTGCGCAGCAGGGAAGGCGCAGGAATAGTGAATGGTCAGAGGCCGGGGAGGGGTCTTATTGTGGGCCCAGGTGGAGGAGTCCATCACCCAGAGAGGACAGAGGGGCCAGGGAGGAAAGCCGAGTAGAGTGAGAGGCCGAAGAAGGCCGGGCGGTGAAGGCCACCAGCAGGAGTCAGCAGGGACCGGGGCCGGCTGCCTGGGCTTTGCCCCAGGAGGAGCAGCGAGCCCGGCAGGGACAGGTGTGCGAGGGTGGGTGGTGGGTGCAGGCAGTCGGGTGGGGAGACAGGGGCAGCGCGGGCAGAGGGGCCTCTCTCCGCACTCTGCTCGGGAGCCTCCGGGCCGACAGGGAGGCAGGACCCGCGGGGCGAAGCTCGGTGGCCGCGGCCTCACTCACGTGGCCTCCCCGGGGTCGCCAGTGGCCTCGCGGTCCTCGGGCGTGGCCTGGGTCCCTCCCAAGGATGCCTGGTTCTGGGGGTTCGGATGCGTCCTGCGCCGTCCGCAGAGCCCGAGGCGGAGCGGGTTCGAGGCCGGCTGGCTGCGCGGCTCCGGGACCCCGCGCCCCTTCCGCGCGTCGCCTCCCGCCCGCCGCGGGCGCACAGCCGGCTCTCATTACGCCCATCCCCCTGCGCCCCGAGCCGGGGTCCCGCGGCGGGGGAGGGGCGCGCCATAATCAATCCCAGGCCGGAACTCCTTCCCGAGGGGCCCGGCCGGCCGCGGGGCCTGCAAGCCCGCCCCGCGCATCATGGAAACTGGCGGCCCGCCCGGCCCGCCGCGGCGCTGCGCGCTCTGCCTCCGGCCCGTCGGGTGGCCGCGGCGCTCGGCACCGCCTCCTCGGTGGGCGCCGGGCCGCTGTTCGTCGCGGGCTCGGGCCCCTCCGGCTGCTCGCGGGTGAGACGGCGCGGGCCCGCCGGCAGGGCGGTGAGGTGTGGACGGCGGAGGGCGCCGGCAGGACGGTGAGGTGTGGACGGCGGAGGGCGCGGGCAGGGCAGGGCGGGGGACCCGGGCAGCGGCCGGACGGCCCGGGGCTCGGCGGGCGGGCGGGACTCGGCGGGGACCCGGAGCCCCCGGGCGCGGGCGCAGGTGAGCAGAAGAGGGGCGCGGGCTGGCCCGGCGTCCCCTAACTTCGTGTTCGGTCCTCCCGCGGGGGGCCGGGGCCCTCGGGTGCAGGGGCTCGGCCGAGCCACTTCCCGCGCCCGGGGCCATGGGCTGTGACTCCGTGTCCACCTCCTGGGGTCCTCGGCGTGGCCCGCGCCCACCAGGCTTTCGGGGGCGCTGGACGTGTCCCCAGGTCTCTGCTGCTCCCGCCTCCTGGCCGGCCGGGCTGGGGTGACCTCGAGTTGGGGCTGGGCCCAGCTCTGGCTCGAGGCGGGGCGGCCGCTGCTCTGGCTTCGGGCCGGGGACAGGGATCCATGCTCAGGGACAAAGAGAGAACGGGCCTGGCTGTCCGCAGGCGCCCGTGGCTGTGCGCCGAGGTGCCCGGTGCCCGCGGTCAGGGCCGGGAGCCGGGCGTCCCCGGGGCGCGGCGTGGCCGGGCGGGCTCCTGCGCCTCTCTGGGCCGCAGTTCCCAAGCGTGAGACCCGGCTTCGGACGCGGGAGGCCAGCGGCTCGGTGCTGGGCCCGGGGCAGGGACGGTGCCCTGCGCTGGGCCTCGGGCGCGGCGGGGCGCGGGCAGAGCGGGCCTCCTCCTGCCCCAGCTGTGCAGAACCTGGCGGGGGAGGACGCACCATTGCACAGCGAGGGCCGGCGCCTGGCCGGGGCCTGGGTCGCCCGCGCCCTGCGGTCCGTGGGGCCACATCTCACTGCCCGGCCGTGATCCAGGCCGCAGGCCGCAGGCCCAGCGGGACCAGGGCCCGGGAGGGGCGTGGGCTGTGCAGCCTGGACCCTGGGGCTCAGGGGCGGTGCTGCTCAGACTGGGACGCGGTCCACTGAGGCCTCGGGCGGAGGAGGCTGGAAAGGAGGCCAGGCGGCGGGAAAAGGGGATGATTCATCCCGAGGAGCCCGAATCGGAAACGCCGCAACCTGGGAACAGCCTTGCCTGGGCCGACGGGAGAGCCAGGAGGGGAGTCCGTCCGGCGAGGCCCTGCGCCCAACACCGGCAGCCCCCTGCCTCCGGCCCTGGCCCCAGCCCGGCCGCTGGAGGAGGGGCAGGCTTCTTCTGGTGGAGTTGAAAGGAATCCTGGACAAAGTCCGCCGCCACCTCGACTGGTTGGTCTTGGTCAGTGCAGTCTTCCCGGAGTCTAGCTTGAGTCTCTCCTACTGCAGCTCCGGCGCGGACTGAGGAAGTCTGGAAGGAGGGGGCGGGCACGGAGCGGCTGGAGTCGGCGACCCCCTCCTTCCCAGCCGCGGTATGTACAGCGCGGGACGGGAGGTGGGGCGCGGCGACCCCTGCGGGCCCGGCGGCCTGGCGCCCCTCCCCGCGTTGCGAGGAGCAGCCACGTGCGGGGGTGGGGACGAGCCGCGCGGTACTTACCCGGGAGCGGCGGCTGCCGGGCCCGCGGGCGGGCGCGGAGGGCGCGGAGGGCGCGGCCCCCGATCCCCGGCCGGCCTGCGCCGCGAGCGGTCTGCAGCCCCTCCCTGCTCGCCGCCCGCGGGCCGGGCCAACTCGGCCGCTGCCGCGCATCCTGGCTCGGAGCTCCGCTGCGGAAAACCCGAGCGGGGGCGGCTCCCTGCCTCGCAGCCCGGGAAAATCCGGGGGTGGCCGCCAGGGATCTCCAAGCGGCCGGGCGAGGCGGCCCGAGCTGGCCTCCGGATCTGGGCCCGGAGCCCCGAACCCGCGCCCGTCGGTCCAGCCCCGCCTCCCATCTTCTCTCTGCAGAGCGCCCGGACGACCGCGAGATGACGGCCGGGAGCCCCGGAGACTGCGGGGAGGCGCGGAGGAGCCCCGAGGGCCGCGTCTCCCGCCTGGGCCGCCGCCTGGGCCGCCGCCGGCGCCCGCGCTCCCCGCCCGAGCCGCTGCGGGTGCGGGCGCGGCTGCGGCTGCGCTCGCCGTCGGGGGCGTTCGCCGCGCTGGGGGCGCTCGTGGTGCTGGTGGGCATGAGCATCGCCGTGGCCGGCTACTGGCCGCACCGTGCCGGGGCGCCGGGGCCCCGGGCCGCCAACGCCAGCTCGCCCCCCGTCAGCGAGCTGCGGCGCGAGGGGCGCGGCGCGGGCCGGAGCCATGGCCCGCACGAGCGGCTGCGGCTGCTCGGGCCGGTGATCATGGGGGTCGGCCTGTTCGTGTTCATCTGCGCCAACACGCTTCTGTATGAGAACCGAGACTTGGAGACGCGACGGCTCCGCCAGGGGGTGCTGCGGGCCCAGGCCCTCCGGCCCCCCGACGGCCCCGGCTGGGACTGCGCTCTCCTCCCCAGCCCCAGCCCCAGGACTCCTCGAGCCCCAGGCTGCGCAGAGCCAGAACGCTGGGACCTGTCCCCGCGCCGGGGCACCTCTCCCGTCCCGTCAGTGCGGAGTCTGCGTTCCGAGCCTGCTAATCCTCGCTTGGGGCTACCTGCGCTGCTCAACAGCTACCCGCTGAAGGGCCCCGGGCTGGCCCCACCCTGGGGTCCACGAGCCCAGGCTGGCCACGTGATCATCACCGTGCAGCCCTCTGGTTCCTGCATTGAACATTCCAAGTCTCTGGATCTGGGCCTTGGGGAGCTGCTCCTCGGGACCCCAGCCACTCGGGACTGTGCTCACCGAAGCTGGCCACGGCTGGACCGCCTCAGTCTGGGGGGTTATGCCAAATTGGGAGGAGGGAACTTGGGGGCCCGGGTATGAGGAGCAGGGGACAACCTGCTATGAGGCTGCAGCATGGACCATGGCAACAGGACCAGAGGACCAGAAGTTCTAATGTCTAGTAGCTGTCTCAGTCACATCCCAGGTTGGGATGGCTGCTCTGACCACAGCAGCTGGTGGGCATCCTGACTGCATGTGGGCGGAGAAATGCCAGCTGCACTAGGGCTCATCGAGCCAGCGGGTATGTTCATGTGGAGCGTGGAGACCAGCATGATGCGGCCTCGGGAATCTCCTCGGCCTCCATATGTGGCCTGAGCCCTGGACAGGTACCTGAGGGGGCTGGAGGCCCAGGCCCAGGCCCAGGCAGACTGGGAGACGCACCTGGTGTCCTGGCAAACCCAGTGTTGGGCAAGGACTCTTATGACTTGGAAGGTAGGTTGGGATGTTGTAAGCTAGGGCAGGCTCCCTCCCAGGTGGCACTGGTGCTGGAGTCAGGCCTCTGGGAAGATGGCCAATAGGATGGGGCTGAGACCCTCCACTGCCATCTGCGATGGGGACTGAGCCTTTAACTCCCACCACCTCAAACCCCTTCTCTCAGCCACGCGGGATGTATCTCACTAGGGCTAACTACTGCCAAAGCCTTCATACTGAGGTCTGGCCCCTCCCCAGAGTGCTGAGAAGTCCCTTCTCTCTTGCTTCCTCAAGGCCTATGCTGCAGAATCTCCCTCTAGCTGGCAGGAAGCATTGGCCAGTTCTCAGAAATCCCTTTATACAACACTGAAGCTGCATTCTGACCAATATGGGGAGCTCACTTTAGAAAGTGGTTTCAGTTTAGTCCCCCCCCCCAGGTTTAATTTTCCCCAAGTTGCTGGTAAGAGAAGAGACATATAAAGTAGATCAATCCTCAGTCCTCTTTTTTTTTACATTTATTGAAAAATGCAATACAAGAAGCAAGACCAAATACATATCTAAACACTACAACCACTTCTCTTACTACAAAAGGCCGAACAGCAGACCTAGTTATTGCCTATTTAGTCTAAGGATTTTACCAATTTGATTCTGCTGCCATGGTTCCTATTTTGTCAAGAAATGTAAACAACTACTTGATATGGTTCATAATTTTGTAAAACTTTACAAAGTTCCTTCATTTTTGTCACCAAAATAATACATTTGAGAGAGATTTGTAAAAACAACCAGCCTGGGGCTGAGATCATGGGCAGGGCTCTCCCATGGACATGGAAGGGTGCTGGCTGGTCAGGCCGTAGCTCTGGCTCCATTTCCCAAGGTGGAAGGTGGTCCCCTCGCGCCCCGATGCTCAGCATTCCCCCAGAATACAGTGATGGCGGGGGGGGGGGGGGGGTCCCGAAAGGCCCCTGTGGCTAGGCTTCCCAAGCCCTCAGCTTGTGAGTATAGGCCTTGCTTTCTGGGTAGGTGGCAGAGATCTTGTGGTTTGAAGGAAATCTTTATTTCTGAAGTAAAAATAAAATTGCAGTGAGAGTTGTTACTGTGGTGTGTCTGAGTCACTCTAGGAAAATTCTGCAGTCTCTCTGACCCTGGAAATGTGACTCTCCTCCCCCCTCTTCACCATTTCTACCTGGACAGAGTCTGTTTTTCTTCACACACACACATTCACACACTGCAGAAAGGAAAAAAAAAAATCCAAACAATTGCCAAACTCCAAAATCTGTTGCCAGAGAGGGAGGAAGGGGAAGGGGCCGGGAAGGAACTTAGAGCTCTTCTGGTCCAGTTGACAGACAAAGGAGGCAGAGAAGGAGCCAGTCACCACAGGGCTGAGGCAGGTTCAGGGCCCAGGTTAGAGGTCTTGTGCAAATGCTACACTGATTTGGATAGGACAGGATGTTCAAGATGCTAAACAGATACACTGTGCCCCCTTCCCTTCCCCGTCCTCCACAGGGTCCGCTTTTTTTTTTTTTTTTTGAGACAGGGTCTTGCTACATTGCCTAAGTTGCTCAGGCTGGGCTGGAACTTGCTATCCTCCTGCCTCAGACTCCCGAGTAGCTGGGATTATAGGCATGCATCACCACGTCTGGCTCTAGGTTTCAGCTCTTTGCGCCCCAGCAGCACCTTCAGCAGGACAGCTGGCCACTGTGAAGCAAGCTCACAATTGAGGCTGGTGTGATAGGGCCGGGAGCTCTAACTGCCACCACGGTGGGCGATACAGCCCCGGCTTGGGCCCCACCCAGCAAGCCCCACCGCTGCAGACCCTACACCACAGCCTGGAAGCTTATTCGTGAGATAGGACAACCTGCTTCCCCCCCGAGCCTGTCACATATCCTTAGAGAGCTGCCTGCCTGTTGGTGTAACAGTCTCACATGAGAACTAAAAGAAAAATACACACACTCAAAATCAGTTCAAACCAGCTGAGTCTGTCTACATAAAACTCAGCCCGCAGAGACTTGGGACACGTGCTGCTGCTTTGGGCTGCTCTCTTGCTCACTGTCCTGGAGCCCCAGGGATGGCTGTCAGCGACCCACTGTCTAATCTCAGGAAGCTCGCTTCTAGAATTAGGCTTCTAAGAAGCTTCCAGGCAGATCTGTTTGTGGGAAGCAAGCTGGAAGATTAGAGAAGCCCTATTGAATAAAAATGCCCCCAAATCCTTATCGAGAATTGGGGACATCAGGCCTCATTTTCAAAACCAAAAAAAAAAAAAAAAAAGTAAATCCAAAATCCACCACAAAATTAAGCCTAGGAAACTCGACAGACCTCAGGTGGCAAGAGGGACTGAGCAGAGCTAGGGCTCACGTCTGTGTCCTGTGGGAGGAACAGCCCTGGAGGCCACTCCTCTTGCTCCTGGAGGACGAGGCAGGTGCCTGTCAGGAGAAGGCAGGTCAAGGACAGGGACCTCCTCTCTCAGCCTCCCTTATCACGTGGTGAGAGAGGCCTCACGGCCGCCTGGAAATCCTCCTTAGTAGGATGTGACTGAGGTAAACGCTGCCGCTCCCGTGTGAAGTGCAGCTCCCAGAGCTAGAAGACCTTATTTTAAAAACTCATTAGCTTTCCTTCCCCAAACTGCCACTAAAAATGTTCCATTTGAGCTTTCGGCCAAAAGAGTCTATTTTTCCATGAGTTTTGGTCTCCCGAGATGGGAGCCTGGGGGAGCGCTCGGCAGAGCCGCTGCTTCTGATGAGGTACAAGGGCAATTGGGGAGGTGAAGGCCACAGGTTCAAACATTCACAGTATCAGATCCATCTGAAGCAGCTTCTTAGTCTCTGACCTGAAGAAGCGCCAAAACAGAGAGAACAGGGAGGGAGGAAAAACAACACTACATTCTCAGCCAAAACACCCCAACAAACGACAGGACATTGCTCTGGGGTCTGTGGGCAGGGCAGTCGTCCTGCCTGACATTCTGTTTAAGTTGCATTTTAGTTCTGAGAAAGAGCGGGTTCATGAAGTTTCTACTGTCATCCAAAGGTATCAAACTAGGGGAGGAGCGGGGGGAGTCCAGTTGAGCTGGCTTTGGCCTCCAGCAGAGTCTCTGGAGGATTTCCTGAAGGATTCTGTGGACCCTGTTGGTATCGCGGTTGGAAATAAGTGGGGAGAGGCTAGGTTGAAGGGGTTATAAACCACCCTGCAAAAACACCAAAACTCTTTAAAAACAGTCCGCAGAGTGAAAAGTTGAACGATTTCTGGTATCACAATATAGAAAAAGGTCTTCAAAACGGTCAGTGATATCTAGAAGAATCTCTTGGTATAAATTCCAAATAGAAAATGAAATTAATTTCCTGGTGGTTTAGAATAATCTTGAAAGTCTGAAGTGTGGCTATTGCAGGTTGGCTCTTTGTCATCTTGCTGGTTTCTCTTGGATGGGAGAAGGGCAGGGAGTTGGGGACAGGGCGGTTCCTAGAGGGAAGAAAGCAGCACGTTGTTAAATCCTGCAAAGGAGAAGGCTTCCCAGTCCCACTGCCGAGTTCTTGTGGCCAAAAGTGACAACCGTGACCTGAGCACCGGGCATATCCTACTAGATGACATCTTCAAATATTGGCAAACTATGGGAGGCATGAATGTATGTATGTATGTGTTTATTTGGTGGTACTGGGGATGGAACTCAGCATTCTACCTCTGAGCTACACCCCCAGCCCTATTTTAATGTTTTATTTTGAAACAGAGTCTCACTAAGTTGCAGAGGGCTTCATTAAGTTGCTGAGGCTGTCCTCAAACCTGTGATCCTCTCCTGTCTCAGCCTCCCAAGTACTGGGATTACAGGCATGCACCACCATGCTTGGCTTACCCCCAGTCCTTTTTATGTTTTTGTTTTAAAACAGGGTCTCACTAGGTTGCTGAGAGTCTCACTAAGTTGCTGAAGGCTCTACTCAAATCTGAAATCCTCCTATCTCAGCCTCCCAAGTACTAGGATTACAGGCGTGCACCACCAAGTCTGCTGTGCGCATGAATTTATTTCAATTCCTGGTTCCCAAAAGCAGCTTCCCTATTTCGTTTTCTAGTCTGGCCCCAGAGCTTCAGCCGCCTTCCCGCCCCTGCCAAATCCACGCACTTCCAGACAGGCTGGCCGGCTCCTTCTCCTTCTATGATTCTGTTCTCTGCCCCTCCCAGGTTCAGGCTTGGAGACACCAGTGACTGAGCGCAGGGCAGCAGGGCAGGGCAGGGCAGGGCAGGGGAAAGCAGGGGAGGCATGAGGACTCAGGAGGTGGATGAGGTTCACATCCAAGTTTGGTGTACCTCCTCCTGCCCAACACTGCTGGCACCGCTAAGGGCAGGAGGACACAATGAGCCAGCTGCTGTGGTTAGAGCAAACCCCTTAATAATCTCCTCTGCCTTTACTTTTTTTTTGTAGTACTAGGAATGGAACCCAGGGTCATTCTACCTCCGAGCTACACCCCCAGCCCTATTTTTTATTCCTTTTTTTTTTTTTTGCAGAACCGGGGATTGAACCCAGGGGCACTCTACCTCCGAGCTACACCCCCCGCCCTATTTTTTATCCTTTATTTTGAAACCGGGTCTCACGAAGTTGTGGAGGGCCTCACTAAGTAGCTGAAGCTGGCCTTGAACCCAGATCCTCCGGTCTCAGCCTCCCAAGTACTAGGATTACAAGCGTGCGCCACCATGCCCGGCTTATTCCTCATTTTGAAACAGGGTCTCACTAAGTTGCGGAGGGCCTCACTAAGTAGCTGAGGCTGGCTGCGAACCTGCAATCCTCCTGTCTCAGCCTCCCAAGTACTGGGATTACAAGCATGCGCCGCCACGCCTGGCTTCTTCTGCCTTTACTTTATTGAGTCCCAGTGTGGCCACTCCTCTGGGTGATGGGCCCGGAGTGTCCAGGGTGCCTGCCAGAGCTCTCTCAGGCTGGGACTGTGGCCTCCTCGTCCCCAGCAGGAGCTCCCCTACCTGAGTTCAGTCCTCAGCGATCTCAGTCTCCTGATGGACGACCACCTTGGTCACTGACATGTCTGGGTGCTGCTCCTTTGCCTCCTTGATGGCTTGTACAAGGACCTAGGAAAGACAGAGACAAAGCCTGTCAGGAAAGAGTGGCCCGGCTGGTGAAGGCGGCGAGGGTCAGAGGCCAGCACGGCTCTGTGCCAGGACGGGGCTGGGGCAGCATTTGGCCAGGCCAGCTGATCACGACTCGCCCACCCTCTCCCACATGGGGAGGCTCCCACACTGACAGCACAGAGTCACGGAAGGCTAGAGTCATCTGCAGGACGTCAGAGAGGGACTTTGGGGGTGACAGCTGCACCCGCCTGGGTGAGTCTGAGGATTCACGCAAGCAGCGAGTCCAGAGGACAAAAATCTGTGTCCAGTACCGTTTTCTCCTTTGCAAGATTTAACAATGTGCTTCTTTCTTTCCTCTGTCCTACCCCCAACTCCCTTAAACCCATCGTCCATCCAAGAGGGTGACTGGGAAGTTCAGGACTGGGAAGTAAAGAAGTGTGCCGCGAAAGGAAGAGATGTTGCTGGCCAAAGTAGAAGGGAAGGGAGGGGAGGTCTAGCATGTGCCATGCACTGGCCTATGCACACTACTTGTTTATGTAGTCTTCACAACTGGATGAATTAGGTCCTGTCACTCCCACTTTAGATGTAACGCAACAGGCTTTCACTCAAGTCTGTCAGATTTTCCTGCTTACCATATGGTCTTTTCATTTCTGAGGGGGCACTGTTTTTTTTTTAAATCGGGGATTGAACTCAGGGGCATTCTACCTCCAGGATACACCCCCAGCCTTATTTCTTTTTTTTTTTTTTTGCGGTACTGGGGATTGAACCCAGGGGTGTTCTACCTCCGCGCTACATCCCCGGCCCTATTTTTTATACTTTATTTTGAAACCGGGTCTCACAAAGTTGCGGAGGGCCTCACTAAGAAGAGAGAGAGAGAGAGAGAGAGAGAGAGAGAGAGAGGGAGGG
>PVJS01032017.1:0-23034 GCA_004027185.1 Glis glis | reverse complement strand
GATGGCGCTGGCGGACCCCTCGGAGGGAGGTCCCGCAGATAGCCCCACCTAGCCTCAGGAGGGCTATGATAGGCAGTTACCTCCTTCCGTGCTCACAGACGACAGGTGCCTCTACCTATGATAGGTTACAGGGGGGCGTGGTGACCCGACCCGTCGCGTGCCATTGGGTCACACCCTACTGCTTGCGAGTTTCCTGTATTGCCTCTACTATAAAAGAGGGATTTGGCTTTCTAATAAACGAGATTGTGCCAGACATGACTCCTGGTCCGAGGTATGGTTTTTTGGGCCATCGGCGTCTGCCCCCCCCCCCCATCAGCATCCGTATCACTCCCGGGCTGGCCCCGAGAGACTAAGGGCAACTTATGGCACGAGGTTCTGGGTGTTGAACAATGTGGGCTGATAGCCCTGGCCTTCCTAGCTGGGGCATGAGGTTAGCTTGGGACAACATTTCGATCCTGCAAGCCACAGATGTCCTCTGCCCTTTCGATGGCTCTGGCGGGCTGATCCTGATATCTGGAGAGACACTTGCTACTTGGGCTGACCAAGTCATGGTTCTAATACCTCGGGTGGAAGTGTCAGCTAGCGTCACATCACAATGCCATCTATGAGGAAGAATGGACGTGAAGCAGCCACACTTGTCAGAACTATTCGCAGTTTTGTAATGCTCAGGCAAAACCAGGCCTTTGTAGCAGTTGTCTTAGAACAAAACTCATGGCAATACCAAGCCGTAAAGTGATGCTGTAGCCTCTTTGCCTGCCTGGCCTGGGTAGAGAAAATGATGCTCATGGAATTGTCTCTCTGTCTCCATCAAAAGATCACATTTACCAGAGCCCAGCTGAGGTTGCATGTACTGTAAGATGCGATGTGGGCAATTGTTCTTCCTACTAAAAGATTTCTTTTGTTATTGTTTAATAGATAAGCAAAACTCACTAAAAATTGGCGAGTTGATTTAGTTATGGTGAAGACCTTTGCTCTCTCAGCTGGAGAAGCTTAGGTACTTAATAGCTTTCTTTTTGAGGAAATAGGAGCAAGCAGGCTTAGCTATTACTGCTAAATAATAGATAAGTAATAGCTAATTGGCAGTAAAATACCATGAAATGATTGTAGAAATTCTAGGGACTAGAATTATAAAATTTTAGAATTAGAAAGAGGGTTGGTGAGTAACTATTTCTTTTTACATTAATTCATTCAACAAATATTTGTTGATTATGTACTATATAACAGGCACTGTTCTGTGTGTTGGGTTAGATCAACGAATAAACAGACAGACATTGCTTTCAACACTGCTTCCATCTTACAGAGGAAGAGACTGAGCTCCAGAAGGGTCACAGACTTAAAGTCATAGAGCTAATTAGGGGAAGAATGGGATTTGGAGCCTGGTTCACCCACTTCCAGCTTTGAGCTATTTCTGTGATATCATATTGCCTTAGTTCTAGTAATATATGTGCCTGCATTGAATAATATATTGTATTTATATTTTATACCAGACTTGTGTTTAATGAAATAACAGAGCTCTGACTTTAATAAACTAATAGAGCTCTGAGAAGTGTGTGTGTGTGTGTGTGTGTGTGTTTGTGTGTGTGTTGTGCTTGTTTTAGGATTCATTCTTCCCTCTCTCCCTATTCTAAAGATATTTTCTAGCACCTACTATGTGCATGGTACTTGGCATATAGTAGACACTCCACTATTAAATAAATGAGTGGGGATACGGCAATGTACAAAGAGATTCCCTGTCCTTGTGGGGATTACAAGAACTAAAGGCAGTGTGGAACTAAAGATGGTCACAAATATTGACAGCTCCTCCCATCAGGAGATGGAGGAGAAGGAATCTATTTCCCACACCTAGAATCTGGACTCGCCTTTGTCCTTGCTTTGAGCAGCATAATGTGCCCTGTGTGATGTTGAAGGACTTCCTTCCAGCTTTTACTCTTGCCCTCTCAGAGCACTGGGCCAACTTGTGAAGAAGCCTGGCAACTTCCTGGAGGACTAAAGATCACATGGAGAGAGAGAGACTGAGCTGTGCCAGCGATCCAGGCTGACCCTAGTACCCAGCTACCCAAATCCTTGCATGGAGTCGCATGAAGGATCCCAGCCAAACCCAGAATCATGGGATGTTATAGTCATTGTTGTTTTATGTCACTACATTTTTTAGCAATTAGAAAATTGATGTAGGGGAAGACAGTCATTTATTGAATAAGCATAGAAGTTATATTTCCATGTTAAAGTAAATGCTGTGGGGGGAAAGAACATGGTACTGTGAAAATGTGTAGAAGAGGATTTGTCTCTGGGGAATTACGGAAGACTTCCATCAAGAGTAGCATTTATGTTGAGATTTGCAAGCTGAGTTAAACATATTAGAAGGGTAAAGGAAAAGTATTCCAGAAGGAGGGAAGAACACTTGTACTGTAATATAGGAAAGTGTGGTGTATCCAAAGATCGGAGAGGAGGAGAGTAGCTAGAGAGGTGAGGGCAAGGGAGTTAGGCAGAGGCTCTGCTTTATAGGACTCGGTAGGTCATGCTAGTATTTTTTATCTTCAGAGAAATGGGAAAGGTTATAAGCTAGAGTAGAAGTAGCATGGAAGTGGTATTGATGTGATCGGATTTGTATATTAAAAATCAGTGGAGCTTGGCATGGTGGCGCACACTTGTTAATCTCAGTACTTGGGAGGCTGAGACAGGAGGATCACAGGTTCGCGGCCAGCCTCAGCTACTTAGTGAGGTTCTCAGCAACTTAGTGAGACCCTGTTTCCAAATAAATAAAATAGGGCTGGGGGTATAGCCCAGAGGTAGAAGGTCCCTGGGTTCCATCTGCAGTACCAAAAAAAAAGGATTAACTACTCAACTAATTGGGGTCCAGGCAGGTTTAACTACATTTCTGAGGAGATAAGGGGCTCCAGCTAATGTTCAGATTATATAGAAAATCAATTATCCAAGTGAGGGAAGTGTCAAAAGAACTTTTTTGTGTGTGGGGGGGTACTGTGGATTGAGCCCAGGGGCCTTCTACCTCCGAGCTATACCCCCAGCCCTATTTTCATTCTTTATTTTGAAACAGGGTCTCACTAAGTTGCAGAGGGCCTCAAGAAGTAGCTGAGGCTGTCCACAAACCTGCGATCCTCCTGTCTCAGCCTTCCAAGTACTGGAATTACAAGCGTGTGCCACCATGCCTGGGTTTTCTTTTTTTTTTTTTTCTCTCTCCCTCTCTCTCTCTCCCTTTCTTTCTGGTACTGGGTATTGAACCCAGGGGTACTTTACCTCTGAGATTAAAGAGCTGAGCTCCAACATTTTATTTTTTTATTTTGAGATAGGAATTGCTAAATTACTGAGGCTGGCCGTGAACTTGCAATCCTCCTGTCTCAGCCTCCCAAATATTAGGATTATAGGGGTGCCCCACCACACCTCACTTCTTTTTTTTTCTTTTGCCAATTCTACACCTACATTTTAGCTGGGCATACATTCCTAGTTTAGTGTTGGCAATGTGGATAAATAATGGCCAATAAGATATGAGCAGACAGCTTCTGGGCCATGTCCCTTAAAAGGACGTCAGCTGTACTTCATTGGGCTCTTCTTTTCAGGTTGGCTGAGAGATGCTCTAACCAGAGAAGCCTTCTTGAACACAGACAAGGAAGCTGCATATTGAGGACTGCAGGTCACCCCATGACTTAGGACCTCCCACCCATGAATTGCATGAGAGAAACATATTTGTCTTATTTGAGGAGCTATATTTTGGGATTTTCTTTCTATAGCTTATATATAGTAATTAATATATAGGTTAAATAGTTATGGGTTAACTTCACACATGGGATAGTATAATGGGGGAAGTGGGAGATTTGGAATTAAAGGCCCGGGGTTAAAAAATCATGGTTCTTCTACTCATTAACCGTGTTAACTTGGGCAAATCACTTAACTTTTGAGTCATTTTCTCCTTGGATATTCCTTATAAAAACATCTATCATGCTAGACTCTAAAGGTGTAAAGATGTCTCAATCTTTGTTTTTGGAAGGCTCATGCACTAAAGGATTTATGACATGACTGATGTATGGTGCTCAATAAAATTTGGTCATTCATGAAAGGTAATTCTGCTTACATAATCATAGGGCATAATTTTCGTGTTTTATCACATTGTCATCTAACTATTTGACAGGTTTCAATGACAAAAATGGTAATAAAGAAAATAGGCGAGAGAATCAAGATGGCGGGATAGCGAGGGGCAGCATGTCGCCGGCGCTCCGAGAGTCAGAGCTGGGCCAGTGGGATGACTGCATCTTGGTTTTTTTTTTTTTTTTTGCAGTACTGGGGATTGAACCCAGGGGCGTTCTACCTCTGCGCTACACCCCCGGCCCTATTTTTTTATACTTTATTTTGAAACCGGGTCTCACGAAGTTGTGGAGGGCCTCACTAAGGAGAGAGAGAGAGAGAGAGAGAGAGAGAGAGAGAGCTGAGGCTGGCCGCGAACCCGGATCCTCCGGTCTCCGCCTCCCAAAATACGGATGACTGCATCTTGACAAGAAAAGTAGGGCAGCCAAAACTCAACAAAACAATGAGAGCCAAAGTGCAGCGGAATGCAAGGCAGTGGAAAGAGCAGAGGGTGGTAGGTAGCTCAAAGCATTTCATCTGGTAAGTGGGGAGCGGAGACAAAGGCGCCATCTTGGCTGAGCCATGCCAGCACTGCGGCTCCCGGAATCCTCCAGCAAAAAACAGCTGATTCTTGTGAAACTAGAGGTTATAGACCACCATCAAAAGCAGTTGACATCAGACCACGATGAAGCCCAAGTCGAACCAGATCCACACCTACAATGGCAATGACTGCTAAGGATGGGACACAGGGAGCCTCAGCCCCCGCAAAGAAAGCAATATGGAGAGACATAGATGAGGCAGCCAGGCACAGGAGTAGCCTAACACCGAGAAAACGAGCCGGTGAAACACGGCCCCCGTGGAGTAGCCTAGCACTGGTGCAGAAGACCCCAGCACTGAGGACATGAACGGATATGGGATGGCCCCCAGTAACCACCCAACAATGAGAACATGGGTGAGTGAGATAAAGGGAGGCAGCATGTCGCCGGCACTCTGAAACTTGGAAATCGGCTGGCAGGAAGACTGCTTCTTAACAAGAAAAGCAGGGCAGTCAAAACTCAACAAAACAAAGAGCTGAAGAGCAGCGGAGTGCGAGGCAGTGGACAGAGCAGGGGGCTAAGCAGAGCTCCATGCATTTCACCTGGTAAGTGGAGAGCGGAGGCGAAGGTGCCATCTATGTGGGGCCACACCTACACCACGACTCCTGGAGACCAACAGCAAAGAGACAGCAGATCCTTGTGAAACCAGCGACTATAGACCACCATTGAAACCGATCAACTCCAGAACATGATGAAGCCCAAGTCAATCCACACCTGAACCTACAATGACGATGGTTTCAAGGGGTGGGCCGTAAGCTTCTGCTCCTGCAACAAATGCAATGAGGCAAGACAAAGAAGAGGTGGCCATACACAGGAGCAGCCCAACTCTGAGAACAGGAGCTGGCGAGCCACGGCCACCCATGAGCAGCCCAACACCATCCTGGAACACCCCAGAACTGAGGACATAGGTAGATGAGACATGCCCCCCCAGCGCCCAGCACTGAGAACATGGGTGGGTCAGCCTCTGGCCCTGCCCCCAGAGAACCCCTGCACTGGGGATGGGGGGCGGGTGATCCCTCAGCCCTGCCCCCAGAGACCCCCGGTGCTGGGGACATGGGGCGGGTGAGACTTCGGCCCTGCCCCCGGAGAATAACCCAGTGCTTGGGACACGGGGCAGGCGAGCCCTTGGCCATGCCCCCAGAGAACCCCTCCCCCCTGCGCTGGGGACATGGGGTGGGTGAGCCCTTGGCCCCGCCCCTGGAGAACCCCTGGCACTGGGGACGCAGAATGGGAGAGCCCTCTGTCCCGCCCCGGAGAACCCCTCCTCCTGGTGCTGGGGATGCGGGGTGGGCGAGCCCTCGGCCCCGCCCCTAGAGAACCTCCCAGCACTGGGGACGTGGGGTGGGTGAGTCCTTGGCCCCGCCCCCAAGTTACTCCTCCAGCCATATTTTATTTTTATTTTTAAAACAGGGTCTTGCTAAGTTGCTGAAGGTCTTGCTGAGGTTGACCCCAAACCCGCCATCTTCCTGTCTCAGCCTCCCAAGTACTGGGATTATAGGCATGTGCCACCATCCCCAGCTTAAAAAGGATTTCTAACAAGAATAATTCGAACAGCACCTTGCCTAAGGAGCAAGCTTCAGTTGTCTGGACATCCCGCTTTGGGGTAGCACAGTTTTGGGTCAATGAGGCATTGCATTTGTATATTAACCCAGGTAACAGTATATTACCTCAAAAAACCCCACAACTTTCTGACTTCTCTTTCCTCAGAAGGGCATTATGATATCTAAGTTTCTCTCCTTTGGTGATTCAGAAATTGTAATCAGTCCACATCCTGGACCTTGTCTGAGAAATCAGCTGCTGACGAGTCCTGGGTGCCTTCCTTGTGTGGTTCTAAGAACTCTTTCCAAGCAGTGTTTAGATTTGCCAAGAGGTTTTAGACATCGTGCCCTTTTAATATGGGACTGTTGCATTCAAACCAGTGTGGACGTTATGCCATTTATTTTGATTTTCTTTGGGGGCTTTCATTAATCCTTGCTACCCCCAAGAGCCTAAGTAAATCTCCAAGCCCGACATTTTACACTTGGAGAAATTAGATCATTACTTCCAGAGTTCTAGTAATTCATATTCATGAGCAAAAGCACATAGCTTGAGGGAAATTAGATAGGCTGAAATGAATAGAAGATTTAAAATTTAATTATGAGTTATAAAGATATTCAAGAGGAAGCATGTGCTTCAGAGGCAGACAGACACAGTTGTTCAGAGGCCACAAAATGTCCTCAAGCCTATCCTCAAAGCAGCTACAAAAGAAAGACAGTAGAATTCAGAGGACAGGTTGCTTTGGCTGTACAAGTTTAGGGTTCTCATGTGGAAAAAAAGGAAATAAGAAAAAGATTTAAAACCTCCCAATGCCAGTTTCTTCCTAAAAGCTTCAAGCCTGAAAAAGAACAAAATCTGAGATCTACTCTGATTTATGATTTTATAATTGTGTAATCTAAAACTTTTCATTGGAAATTTAGACTGATATGATTTAATTATGTAATGATGTGGAAAGATGCCTTCAGTTAGTTAAGGAGGATGTCTAATATTTTAATGCATGCACAGTTGCTCAGTGTGTCTTTGCAGTTTGTTTAACCATTAATATTTTCTTATTACTCAGATTACGCCTCTATTCCCTTCACCGTTTTTTTTTTTTAAATATTCTTGTCCTCTTGATGGACAAGAATATTTAAACCACAAGGTTTGATTAAACCATCTGGTGTTTTTCTCCCCATATTATGCAGTGAAAATTTCATTCACTGACGCTTGCTCTAACTGTCCTCTCTTTATGGACACAGAAACACACACACACAATGGAGTCCTTAACCAAGCTCTTCTTTTTAGTTCTCAACTTCCTGTTGAACACAGACTACTACACTTGGGAGGGGAAAGGTTGAAGGGTCCTAAGGGACAACTAGTTGAACCTTTGTACCCAAACCAAATCCCTTAGCTTCTGCTTGAATTCCTCCAGTGACAGAAAACTTTTGTTTCAAATAGATATGTGTTAGAATCCCAGTTCATCACTTACATTATGTCACTCATAACAGGTTTTATGCCCTTTTGGGCTTAGTCTCCTCATCTGAAATGAACATACCAATGCACCATAAATGTCCACCTAGAATGACTCAATACATACTAGTTATTCCTATTTTGCCTTTCTTTTTTTGAAATTCTTATTGTCTATAACTGGTATCTCCATTTTCATTTCTTTTGTGCATTACACTTATCTCTTTCCTAGAACTTAAATTTATTAAAGCTAGAAACTATGTGTTATTCTTTTTTACAAACCAACAATAGGGTTTCTTGAGCTTAGATTCGAAGACAAGCTCCAAACTGTAGCAAAATTTGTCCTAGTCTTCAGTCAAATAAGAAAAATAAAGAGAGAGAGGAGAGAGAGAGAGAGAGAGAGAGAGAGAGAGAGAAAGAAAGCTTTTCCTTAAATCCAAAGAGAAAAAGCTTAAAAGACTATCATTTATTTTGAGACCATTTTTTTCTGTTGTCAAAATACCTTTTATTTTAAACGTAAAATGACATTGAAATTAGGTGGTTGTTGCTTTTAAATTTAGTGTTTACATTGAAAAATAAAGAGGCAGAAATATCTTGTCATTTCCCATCTTTAAAAATTAATTAGATTTGTGACATTCAAGGACGGCGTCTCATGTCGTTGGCTCTCCATGGCTGTCCAGTGACAGCCAGGCTGCTTGACGGTCACTTGCTGGTCATTTGCTTCTCCAGATGCCTCCACTAGAGGTCTGGGAAGAGAAATAAAGGAAATGATACAAAAATAGCCCAATTTAAAATGTTCAATAGCTTCAATTAAAGACTTCGTTAGAAAATTGGAGAGTGTGAAAAGAAACAGAAATTTTAGTGGTTAAAAAAACATATTTTGAAATTACCTGCTTATTCCAATTTTCTATTAATCATTGTTTTTCATTAGCAAAATTTGTAGCTAGCAACACATTTGAAAAGTATTGAGTAGAAATATTTCAGTAACTACTTTTCTGTGGGAAGACAAAAACATGTTTAAGAAAAATGCCAATATATTAAAAATGATTTTAACAACTTGATTAAAGTCTAAAAATATATTCACACTTATATAAGATTTAACACAAGTAAAGAAAAGCTTACAAAAATTAGATAGTAGAGCGAGTTATCCCCTTTGAGAAATACAATGTGAAGTTTATGAGGTCTGTGATTATAATTTTCAAATTAAAAAGCTTAAACTATAAGCTGATCTAGTCATGAAGTACTAAAATGTATTATGATACAGTCCTTTTTTGATCTTGTATTAAAATAAAATATTTGTAAGCTTTGTTTTCTCTGATGATAAATAGAGTAAGGTAAAAATTTAAGTGTTCTTTCAAATTCTTTTTTATCTGTCAGTAATGTTTCATTATGATAGATTTAAATATGTTTCAATTTATGCATATCTTAAAAGTTGAGGCTGTGCATTTTTTCTTAAGAGTTTATTTTGCCAAAAGTCACTGAATGATCATATTTGACTTCTAAAAGGTTAGCACCACAGGGTAAGTGCCAATCATTTCCTGAGACACTACTGATTTTCATAGATCAGAAGTTAAAAGATAATTATATGAAAATCAACAGATGAAATCCTTTCAAAGGTCCCCAGTCACTCAATGTCGACATATATTTAAGTGCTTCCTATTGAACAGGGACTGTTACAGCACATTGCATGTTTTTGAGGTGAAATGAAAATAAATATCTATCTTCCATCCAATGAAAAACTCCCAGGCCCACCCCATGTTTACAGTGTACAGACTGGATTGAAGACAACAGCAACCAATGTTTATCACCATGTACATAAGCTACTGACCCTAACACTTATATCAATGAACTCTGACCGCCCCACCCCTGCAATAAGGAAATGACCCAAGAGAGTATTTTGATATATTGTTTCAAGCAAAGGAGGTCATCATGCTTTTAGTCAATGTCAGTATTTTCAGAAATAACTATGCTTAATTAAAACTATATGTGATAATATCTCATGTTCATAACTTTTTTTTTTTGCGGTACCAGGGATTGAACCCAGGGGCGTTCTACCTCCGCGCTACACCCCCGGCCCTATTTTTTATACTTTATTTTGAAACCGGCTCTCACGAAGTTGTGGAGGGCCTCATTAGGTAGAGAGAGAGAGAGAGAGAGAGAGCTGAGGCTGGCTACCAACCCGGATCCTCCGGTATCCGCCTCCCAAAGTACTGGGATTACAAGCGTGCGCCACCACGCCTGGCTGTTCATAACTTTTATAAAAATACACTTTAAAAACTCTTTTGGTTGATATGTTACCATCAAATATTGGTTAAGTGCCACAACGTATCACAGGACACATTAAGCTTACTTCTTATTACATGTGTCTTAGTTCGTTTCCTATTTCTATAAAGGAATACTCAAGACTGGGTAATTTGTAAAGAAAGATGTTTCTAGCTAGGCGTGTTGGTACATGGCTGTAATCCCAGTACTTGGGAGGCTGAGACAGGAAGATCCCAGGTTTGAGGCCAGCCTCAACAACTTAGTGAGACCCTGTTTCAAAGTAAAAAAAAAACTAAAAATAGGGCTGGAGGTGTAGTTCAGAGGTAGAACACCCTTGGGTTCAATCCACACTATGACAAAATAAATAAATGAAATAAGTAGGAAAGAGGGTTTTTTGGGCTCAAAGTTCTGGAGGTCCAGGAGCATGGTGCCTACATCTGCTCAGCTTCTGGTGTGGGCTTCATGGTGCTCTACACACCGTAAAAAAGCAGAACAAGAAGGTTGTACAAAGAGGTGGGGGGAAGAGGGGCACCAGACACTTTTATAACAATCTGCTCTTGTGAGAGAAATGTCTATAGGTCCAGCTTCAGTAACACATAACAGGATAAAGAGTAGTAGAATTTCAGTTAAGTGGCAAAAAATTAATAACTGGTACACTCTATCCCTTTTATTTCTTGTCACCATACACAGATTTCACGTTTGAACTTCCATACAATGAAGTCTGTTTCCACTTAACATGATGCACCTATCCATTACACAAGTGAGGATGTTCTTCCCTCTTCCCCAAATGCAGTATTGCATCATCTTGACAATTATTGCATGAATCACTGGCTATATTAATTACTATACAAATTCAGTACCAGTCTCACTAAGTATTTTGTTATGTAATGACTAGGTTATCAAGTTTATTTCCAACAAACTCGTGTAAGTAATAAGGGGAAGAAGGGGAGAGAGGAAGAAAGTAGTTATTTTATATAAATAAATTTATATTCATAACAAGAAAGATATGCAAAATATACAAAATATATATTGAAGTATTTTAGGGAAAATGAATCGATATTTGTCATTTTTTTTTTTTTGGCGGTACTGGGGATTGAACGCAGGGGTGTTCTACCTCCGCGCTACGCCCCCGGCCCTATTTTTTATACTTTATTTTGAAACCGGGTCTCACGAAGTTGCCAAGGGCCTCACTAAAGAGAGAGAGAGAGAGAGAGAGAGAGAGAGAGACAGAGAGACAGAGAGAGAGAGAGACAGAGAGACAGAGAGAACGAGAGAGCTGAGGCTGGCCACGAACCCGGATCCTCCGGTCTCCGCCTCCCAAAGTACTGGGATTACAAGCGTGCGCCACCATGCCCGGCTTTGTCATTTGTTTTTAAGTTATACATCTAAGAACATATAGATAAGCAAATATGGCAAAGTATTATCAATTATTGATTTAGGTGGTAGCTATGTGATTTATTATTGCATTTCCCCCATTTTTCTGTATGTATGAAACTTTCATCAAAAATTTAGAATTTATATTTATAGCAAAAATTTAATTATTATTAATTGATATATTATGCCTTATTTTTGATATCTTTGTACATGCATCTGTCTTTCAGGTTCTCCTGTTTTCTTTCAATGCTCTCTTTTATCTTCTATCTTATCCATATTTTATCAGATTCATACTGATGTTGACTAGTTTTGAAATTTAAAAATACTTTGATATAAAGTAATCTAATTAACAAAATCAAAGTCAAAACTGTATCCATTCTCTGAACCATTGCATAGAACAGAAACATGGCTGTGGAATTAGGAGCAGGATGAAGGGAAGGGCCTGTCTTTCCTTTCATTGAATGCCATCACTTTCAATATATGTTAGTGCATTAGCCATTGGATAGAAACAATGATTATTTACTATATCACTGTTTGATTTACTATATCATTGTTTGATTATAAATAATCAAACAATGATTATTTATTATATCACTTATTTGCTTTAAGAGGTCTAAGTCCCCTTCTAGCCCTAAGTTCATTTTCTTTTTCCTGCTTCTTGAATATTTCGCATTTACTCTTAGAGTCAATTGTAGATTTTCTGATAATGGCCATTACTACTGTTCCCAATTTGCTCAATTTTCTTTCTTTCTTTTCTTTTCTTTCTTTTTTTTTTTTTTTTTTTGAGAGAGCAGGCACTATTGATTAACTGACCAGATTACAAAAATACCACAGTAGACTCCTTAGTTCATCCTTCTAGTGAGCCTGTTGATCTGGTCTTCCCTGTTGCCAGCATCTCCACCTTCTACAAAATGGGTGGTCTTTTTCTTCATTCTACTTCATGGAGAAGATAACTTGAAAGGCCACAGGAAGTTATTCACTTCTTTGAAACATTTTCCAACAGTATAGATCTCATGAATCAAGTCCTCCATGCAGACAAAGCCATATTTACCAAGAGACCGAGCAATCAAAGCATTATCTGTCAAGGCAATTTGTTTCTCATTTATTTTAACATAACCACACCTATAGATTAGTTCCTTGACCGACTTCAGGTTTGGGTACTCCCATGCAATATATGGTTCCACAGTCCTCAGCATATTAATTGAAGCCTTGTTGAGCTTACCAGAGGTGCCATTGAAGAGCTGGTGAAGGCGAAGAAGAAGCTACAACATCTTAAGGACTTTTGGGCTCACACGTTGATATCTCTGGTCCTGATGACAAATGGCAGTTTGGGCTCTGCAGGTACATAGAAGTTGTTAGCTTTTCTTGCCATCCCAGCCATTCGAATCTCAGTTTGGTACATCTGCCTATATTCCTTGTGATACTGCTTAGTTTATTCACAGATAAATTTCCTTCTTTCCTTTCAAAGCACTGTTTGGGTAAATGTCTTTCTTAGGCACTTTACCTCCGGCTGAAGCTCTGTGAAACTCTTTGGCTTTTTCTTAAGAGTTTCTGGCACAGCAGGAACCATAGTTTTTCTTCTCTTCAGCATCCTCTATGCTTCCAGATAGAAAAGAGGCCAATTTGTTGCAATCTTAAACTATACCGCTCTTACCAATTTTGAGGTATCTTTAAAGATAAAGAATTTATTTATAACCATATTGTACCATTATGTATTAAGCATCTCAAATAAATTTGGGTATTTAAATTTTCATGTTCTTTTTTAAAAAGTACTTGGGATAAGTTCTTAATTTGTGGACATTGGAATAACTCAGCAGGGAACCCATGACACTTCTAGCTGACTGTGAACTAATCACCCAATATAAGGGGCAACTATCTTGAATTTCTCTCAACCCCTGGAAAGTTACTGGTACCTTCTTCTCTGAGAGGTTGGGAAATACTACTCATCTTTTCCTTTCTGTGTATTAACCTTGGTATCCCAGGCTTGACTCAGCCCCAGGGCCTTCACTTTTCCTCTAAGAAGACATGATATGTTCTAGTGTAAATAGTAGGCCAAGAAGCCTGCCCCGATGTCTTTGTGCTGCCCAATGATCACAGATTTGCTTATCCATCCTTGTCTCACCTTACTCCCTCTTCCAGCTGCCAAATGATCTCTTACTTCATAAGCATGACAAGTCATCTAAAGATTAGGAGTTAGCTCACAGAAAAGGACCCTTGCTAATTTTAATGGATAGTTAACCAAAATACCTGCTTAATATTTATACCAAACTTCTCTTCTGTTATGGTAGGAGACTTGCTCTAGTTTCCTTCCTTCCTTCCTTCCTTCCTTCCTTCCTTCCTTCCTTCCTTCCTTCCCTCCCTCCCTCCCTCCTTCCCTCCTTCCTTTCTTTCTTTCTTTCTTTCTTTCTTTCTTTCTTTCTTCCTTCCTTCCTTCCTTCCTTCCTTCCTTCCTTCCTCCCTCCCTCTCTCTCTCTCTCCCTCCCTCCCTTTCTTTCTTTCTTTTTTTTTGTGGTACTGGGGCATTTTAGCTCTGAGCCACACCCCTAGCCCTATTTTATTTTTTTATTTTGAAAAAGAATCTCATTAGGTTGCTGAAAGTCTCACTAAGTTGCCAAGGCTGGCCTTGAACTTGCAATCCTCCTGTCTTAGCCTCCCAAGTACTGGAATTACAGGCATGTGCCACCATGCCCAGCTCTTTTCTTCTTTTAATTCTTTTCCATTGAAGATTTCTGAGGAGCAAAATAACTTATTTTAGAATTTCCTGATTCCTGAAGAGTTATTTATCCATGGTTATATTGGAGGGAAAACAGTCTTCATTAGTTCCCTATGTACTGAAATAATGCAAACTAAGGACAATAGTTGTTGTCCTATTAACTAGTATTAGAAATTTATTATTATACTAAGATCACAAGATATGTTATATATCAAACAGTTCTTTTTATATTACCCCCTGTGCCTGTTCTTTATTTACTCTATTTAATAGTAGATATTTTGAGCAAAACAATTCTTAAAAGACTGAGAATCCTTTTGGAGGATTAGAAAAGGAAAGTCTAAAGCAGTTTGTATGAGAATCATACACAAAATGTTGATATGATCATGTTCCACTAGCAGAGGAGTAAAGTTTGTGTATAGGGTTAAATATTGAGGATGGCAGTTGCTGAAACCTATATACAAGAATAAATTGACTCCAAAGCATTATTGTATTCTGAAACCTTAAATACAATAAAGGAATTAAGTTATCCTCCACACACACAACCAGGAGGGAGGTAAGGAGGTGTATAGAAACCCCTCTTATCTCTTCCCTACTGAGGCGGACTTCCTTGAAGGATTACATGGAAAGCGTAGTATATGGCCTTTGATATTTGAGCATAGCTGTATCATAATTGATACCCACCTTGAGAAATAACCCCGCTACCTCTACTGGTGGCAGATCCAAGAGAATTGGTACTGTACTGGGATGTATTTGTGCTTCCAGGGTTTATAAGTGCTTCCAAAGACCCATATATAGGCTGAGAGAGGGGAGAGAGAGAGAGAGAGAGAGAGAGTGAGAGAGAAGAGAGAAAGGGAGAGAGAGAGAGAGAGAGAGAGAGAAGAGAGAAAGGGAGAGAGAGAGAGAGAGAGAGAGAGAGAGAGAGAGTAGTTAACCTCAAGCTATTCTAACTTCTAAGAGAACCACCTACATGGGAGAAAGACTGCACTAGTGAAAATAGTAGACTGACAGAAAACCAAGTGCAAGGTGGACGGGGAGTAGCTGGCCTGAGAAGGGGCAATGTTCACATACCAGGAGCCATGATGGGAGCCCTTCCAGGGACTTCCATAGAGTTTATGGGAAAACCCACTGAAAAAGAGTCAGCTTTATTCAGTATATCTTTGAGGCATGGATAGCTTGGATGCCAGCACACACAGCATAGTTACTTCCACAAGGTAGGTTCTAAAGTCAGTATGCTAAAAGTTGCACACACTGTGCCTTCTACTGCTTCTTACCTTTCTGTTTTGCTCCTTTTTTTCCTTATCCTTGCTGCCTTAAAATTGTCCCTCTCTGAAAAGTATTAACTCAATATTTTCTTTGGGCTCTTTTTCTAGGGAACTTGAGATAAAACAAATATCTACTTATTATACAGATCACAGAGATGATGCCCAGAAACATGGTATGCATTTAATAAGTGCTGGTTCTTATTCTTCATTCTACCTTCCTCTATGACCTCAACAACTAGAAAATAATTTACATTTTTCTCTGTGTTCTATATTATTCTTATATTAAATAATTATGGCATGATTTATACAGTGATTATAAAACATCTCTTAAAACTTTAACATAACAAAGAGGAAGTATCTTCCAAATAGAAGTTCCATAATTTCTTGGGATAATTATGTGACTACAGTTAAATCTCTGAAGTTCATCAGAAAGCTGATTAATTTGATGAAATGTTTGCAAAAACAATAGTACACTCCATTTCATCCATTTACTCTGTAAAAATACCAAGCTCGGTAGCATTTCTGCCATCCCAAGATTACCTCTAAACAAGTTCTTTCACAATAGACTATGCACTCAATTTCAGTAATCATTTTATGTCTATTTTAGGAGATGATTTGTTTTTGCTCATTTTTTGGCAGTTTGATAGTTATAGGTTAAAGAAAAGTGCTCTTACTTTTTTTTACCCCTAAAATAAGATTCCTCCTGAGTGTTTGGGATTATTACATTTTGTTGCTATTCAGTTCTATAATAATTTGTCTTCTTTTCCTAGATTCCCATGAGTAAATTATTATTATTATTATTATTATTATTATTATTATTTTGCTGTACTGGGGATTGAACCCAGGGGCACTCTACCTCTGAGCCACACCTATTTTTATTCTTTATTTTTGAAACAGGGTCTTACTAAGTTGCGGAGGGTCTCACTAAGTAGCTGAGGTTGGCTATGAAGCCGGATCCTCTGGTCTCAGCCTCCCAAGTCTCGGGTCCCGCCCGAGAGTGACGCGGACTGACAGGGAAAAGTGAGCGCCGACGGCTGGAGAAGCACTCACCACGAGCCGGGAGAATATGTCGAGCAAATCTCGTTTATTTAGGAAGACAGGGCAGTTTTAAAGTGAAACCCATAAAGGAATCCCCGGGCAGTAGGGTGTGGCCCCATGGCACGTGAAGGGTCGGGTCATACGCCCCCTATAACCTATCATAGCCCTCTTGAGGCTAGGTGGGGCGGGTCTGCCAGCGCCATCTTTGCTATTGATATGCTGAATCGCTGAATTGCTGAATCGCTGTCACGTGGAAGAGGCCCGGTACTCTAGAGCAGGCCTCTGCTAGTTCACTGGGCCCTTTCATGGCACCGAGTAGAGGGCCCCGCACCCAAGTACTAGGATTTTAAGCATGCACCACCATGCCCGGCTAGTAAATTATTTTTAAAACATAATTCTTGCTAACTCCCCTGAATAAATTGATCTCATTATGAAAAGTTTTCAAATTAAAATTAGAAACCATAGCTTTAATAATTAATTTAATTTGTACATTAAAATTTTTTCCCTCCCTTCTCTGATTGGAAGAAACACTCCTTAAAATTTTTATTGTTAAGTTTCAGCTTTACTCTTCTTTTGTTATGCAGGCATTAGATATTTCTTATATGATATTTTTTTCTTCTCCTTAAAAACATTTAGTTTTATTTTAATCAAGGTTATACCTGTTTGTTGTTTAGAGTCAAGTATTTCTACAGCACTTATGAGAAACAACAGACATCTGAATATTCTATCTCCTTAACACAAAATTTTTTTCTAGGGAAAACTACATTTAACTCTTTTTGATAATTATTTTGGTATTACCTCCCTAGGTCTAAAACATATACTTGTACTGTTTATTCCTAAGTTTTTCATTTCGGGCCCTTTCATTGACTGTGGAATGTGAGGATTTAGTCCTTCCTGGTGTATTCCTTTAATCCCTCAACACAGTTCTATTTCCTTTTTTCTTCTGTCATGGCATGCACCTTTATTGTGATTGGCTACCTACTTCATTAGCACTAAAGCGCATAGATGTTTAGTTTTTCAAGGTCTTATATATCCAAGAATGTTCTATTTTATTCTACTCTTGTTTATTTTTACAATTTTTATGGGCATAAAATTTCACACCAAAATGATGTTTTTTTCAGAATTTTCTTTGCTCTTTTTTTCTCCCTGTTCTTAGTTTTGATAATTTCTATTGACCTCTCTTCAGGTTTACTGATCCTCTCTTTTGCAATATCCAATCTGCTGTTACTCTTATCCTGTACCTTAAAAAAATTAGACATTGCATTTTAATTCTGGAAATTTAGTCTACTTCTAATTCAGAATTTTCATATTTCTCTTGAAATTATTCATCCATTGTATATATCTTTTTTCATCAAATAAAATATTTATAAAGTTATTTAAAAATCCTTGGAATTTAATAATTCTACCATCTGGGTCATTTACTGGTCTCTTTCTCTTGACTGTTAACATTCTTTCTCTTTGCATGTTCATTAATTTACATTGGGTATTAAATATTGTGGATGATACAGTGTAGAGATTGATTTCATCTTCTTTTTTTTGTGGTACTGGGAATTGAACCCAAAGGGATTCTATCTCCGAGCTACACCCCCAGACCGATTTTAATTTTTATTTGGAAACAGGGTCTCACTAGGTTGCTGAGAGCCTCACTAAATTGCTGAGGCTGTCTTTGAACCTGTGATCCTTCTGTCTCAGCCTCCCAAGTACTAGGATTACAAGCATGCGCCACCACGCCCAGCTTGATTTTATCTTCTGATGAGTGCTGGCTGATTGCTGCGATCCAGTGGAAATTTGGTTCTAACCCTCGTTGAGGTGAAGTTTTTTTTTTTCGGTTTTGTCCTTAGTTGAAAGGTTCAGCTTTTAGTTGTGATATATATGTGGATCCTCTGGTATTTCAGTAAAAGCCTGGAACTTGATCTTTATTGCTGTGTCACCACATTAGGCAGCTCTGAAGTCTCAGCTCCAATTTTCCTTCCAGTTTCTGCTTCCCATTGGGTTCTTTAGATTTCAGCTCTTGCATGTCAGTCCAGGAGTCAGCAACAGTTTGAGGGGCATTTATATGCAGATTTTTCACTCCTCCCTCTATAAGTCTTTTCTTTCACCCAATTTCCTGTAAATCTGGTAGCCCCAAAACTTTGACTTCTGCCTCCTTAGAGACCTCTGTTTTCTGTTTAGGCTCTACTATCCTGCATTTCTGAAGAACCATCTGTGGCATCTTAGAAGCACAGTTAGCAGAAAAGCCTACTAAATGTAGTTCTAATTAGTATGCTTCCCTTCTTTCAAAATTATCTCTTTATTACTACCTGATTTTTACTGATCTCTAGTGCCTTCTTCATTAGCACTTTTATTGGTGCATTATAGTCTCACATCATAATGTAGTTCATAGTGATAGTGACATACATGCACATAGTGCTTGGTGGGCTTTCCATGGCTCCCTCCCCACTTCCTGTTACAGGATATTTAGATTGACATTGGTATTCTCATGTATGTACATAATGTCAATGGAAGTGATTCCTTCATTTATTCTCCCTTTCCCCACCTCCCTTTCCCTAGATCACCTCCCTGGCTCCGCTGCAGTTTTTCCTCCATTATCTGAAGTCCCTCTGGTATCTGATTACTCCTTAGCTTCCTCATATGAGACAAAACATATGACCCTTCACTTTCTGTGACTGGCTAATCTCCCTAACACAATGTTCTCCAGGGCCATCCATTTTTCTGCAAATGACACAATTTTGTTCTTTTTTGCTGAGTAGAATTCCATTGTGTGTATATCCCATAATTTTGTAATCCATTCATTTGTTGATGGACACCCAGGTTGGTTCCATAATTTGGCTATTGTGAATTGTGCTACTATAAACATAGATATGCATATATTACTATGATATTCTGATTTCAGTCCCTTTGTAAAGAACCTAGGAGTGGTATAGTCAGATCGTATGGTGGATCCATTCCCAATTTTTCTGAGGAATCTCCACACTGATCTCCATAGTGGCTGTACAAATTTGCAATCCCACCAACAGTGTAGAAGAGTTCCTATTTCCCTACATCCTCACCAGCATTTATTGTTGTTTGACTTCTTGATGATTGCTATCTTCAGAATTTTGTCCAGCATTTATAATTGTTACTGGTAGGAAAGCACATCAGATAATCAGCTACATTGCTTGTCTCAGTCAACATTCTCACTGATATAATAAGAACAACTAACCACACAACTTAGAAGAAGGAAGATTTATTTGCTCACAGCTTTTGGAGATTTGGGGGTTCAATTCATGTGAAGGCAGGGTCTGCAGAGCTCAGGGCATGGCGGTAAGAAGCAGAGAGCGGGAGATCAAGGGCTCTGCTCTCACATCATGGAGCCAGAAGCAAGAGAGCCAGCAAGCAAGGGGATTCAAAGACAAAGGCACAGTTCCTAAGGCCACACCCCCAGGGACCTACCTTCTCCAGCCACACCTCACCTGTTACTACCAAGTTACTACCCAGTCAACCCATTAGATTGAATGTATCCACTGATGAGATTACAACCCTCATGGCTCAATTAATAACTCTGAACATTAACATATCAGCTCTTCAGGGGACATTCTATATCTAACCATAACATTCCACCCCTGGTCCCTGAAGAGCTCATACCTATTTCAGAGTGCGAGACGAATTTAATCTATATTCAAGGGTTCCCATAGTCTTAACAGTTCCAGCATCACTCAGAAGTTCCAAAGTCCAAAGTTTTCTCTGAGACTCAAGGTGAACTCTTGACTGTGAGCCTCTGTTTAAAAAAAAAGAATAAAAATACAAAGTCAGTTACATGCATTCAATTTATAGTGGTACAGAGTAACATTTCCATTCCAAAAGGGAGGAATAGGACCATAGAAAGAAGGAATGGGACCAAAACAGGGTCAACATCCAGCAGGGCAAGCATTTGATCCTGCAGCTCCATTTCTGGTATTCTGGGGCACATTTGGTGAGATGCAATCTCCTGGGGGCCTCCCAGCCCTGCCCCTGCAACCTGGTTGATTGCAATGGATGGTGTACTGGCTCCTCCAGCCTGGCTCCACGGCTTGCAGCTTGCAGCCTTTCCTTGTGCTCATCCCACGTTTCTTGCATTTATAAATCTTGAGGTTTTTTTCTTGCATCATTGGCTTCACCCTCACAGCATCACAAATTGCCCCATTTGGGCCTGCATGTGGGGATTCCAACCCTGCTACACATCACTTGGCTTCCCAGGCCTTTATTTGAAATCTGGGGGGAAGCCTCCATGACCCCTTTTTTCCAGCAAAGCCAGCATTATGTGAGTGACAAATCGACCACCAGCAGGAAAGGTAGTCACGCCCTTTTCAATCACAGCTGCTACTGGGCCTGTTTCAGTCCTGGGTGCTGCTGGATTTGTCTTGGTCCTGACTGCCCCTGGGCTTGTTTTAACCTTGGCCACCACCTAGTCACCGCTGCTGGGCCCTTGTTTCAATGGTTTTGCATGTGGGCTTTAACTGCCCTGACCACATTTCTTTCTTTATTCCTATGCAGAACAGCTGACCTCCCTTTAGTCATCTTACTTTCTTTCATAGCATCATCTCTTTGGGCTCCAGCTTTACACTTGCCTTTCTGACCAAACTTCAAATAACCATAACATTGCTATAGCCAAAGTCAATGAAGGTTTTAGGATGTCTGAGTGGAATAAATTCAGAAACAGAAACTAAACTAACACAATATTAAATATTACTGTTGCTAAATGTTCCATTGGCTATCATTGTTGCCATTTTTCTTAAGTCTACCACACTTTCTCTCTTCAAATCTTTCTCTTCTCCTGACTTCAGGGATCCTAATCACTGCCTCTTGGTCTTCTATAATTACATTAAAAACTTCTATTACTATATTACTTAGCTATTGACTCTATAAACTAGGACACAGAATTTAGCCTCTTTGTTGATTTCCACATGAACTCTAACTATGAAAAGACTTTCATGGATTCTTGGTGAATAATTTTTATTGAGAAATTTGGGGATTAGAGGGAGCTGACATGTCCCACCATTCACATCATCTCCATTTAAAGATGTCCCTCTACCACATCTTTGCCTCCCAAAGTGTTTCCTCCCTGTTTTCACCAGATGTTCTCTCTTTCTCTGAACATCTGTCTTCAGATTTGTCCTTCTCTTTTACCTCCCTTGCAGATGATTAAATCATCTTTTGTTAGTTGAGATTCCTTTGGATACTTATTCTCAGCACTGAGTGGCTTACCATGGCATTTCTTCTGAACACATAGATCTTATCCTGAGAGGAATTATGGTGAATTCACTTTTCTCTATCATGTTACACACTGATGTCTTGTTCTCTTTCTTTCAAGTTTGCTTTTCCAGATTACCTTGGGCCTTGTTTTGATTTTGTTTACTATTTTTATTTATAAAACTGGCCCATAACTTTTTCTGAGCAAAAAGACCATTTCTACTCTTTACAAGAGATTTACAAATGTAGTTTTTGGTGCTTTGGTTTTTGTCAATCAGTGAAGGATTTTGGTGAATTGTCACAGAGCCATTGATTACTCTGGATGGTGTTATTCTATGATGGAACAATGTGAAATAAAAACATGTAGGCTTTATTTCATTTTTGGCTATGTAGATATTAAATACTAGGACACAAAATAGTACATTCTCTAATAACTTATATTGACACCAGAGACCTGTAATCTCAGTACTTGGGAGGCTGAGGCAGGAAGATTTCAGGAAGACCAGCCTCAGCAACTTAGCAAGACTCTAAGCAACCTAATAAGACCCTGTTTTACATATATCTTTTTACATTGTTTACTTTTTTAAAAAATACTTTTTCTGGTGCATTATAGTCTCACATCATAATGTAATTCATAGTGATAGTGACATACATGCACACAGCACTTGGTGAGCTTTCCTCCAGCTCCCTCCCTATTCCTTCCCTTCCCCATACAGGACATTGAGATAGACATACGTCAATGGAAGTGATTCCTTCATTAATTTCCCCTCCCTCCCTCCCCTAGACCACCTGCCTCCCCCCACCGTAGTTTCTACTCCATTATCTAAAGTCCCTCTTATAACCTGATTACTCCCTAGCTTCTGCATATGAAAGAAAACATATGACCGACCCTTCACTTTCTGTGCTTATATCACTTAACATAATGTTCCCCAGGTCCACAAACAACATAATTTTGTTCTTCTTTATTGCTGAGTAAAATTCCATTGTGTGTATTTCCCATAATTTTGTAATCCATTCATCTGTTGATGGACATCTAGGTTGGTTCCATAATTTGGCCACTGTGAATTGTGCTGCTATGAACATGGGTATGCATATATTACTGTTTTTTTCTGGTTTCAATCCCTTTGGTATGATACCCAGGAGTGGTATAGCTGCATCATATGGTGGATCCATTCCCAGTTTTCTGAGGAATCTCCACACTGATCTCCATAGTGGTTGAACTAGTTTGCAATCCCACCAACAGTGTAGAAGAGTCCCAATTTCCCCACATTTTCACCAGCATTTATTGTTGTTTGACTTCTTGATGACTGCCATTCTAATTGGGGTAGATGAAATCTTAGAGTAGTTTTGATTTGCATCTCCCTGATTGCTAATGATGTTGAACATTTTTTCATGTATCTATTGGCCATTTGTATCTCTTCTTTTGTGAAGTGTCTATTCATTTCAGTTGCCCACTTCTTGATCGGATTGTTTGTTTTCTTAGTGTAAAGTCTTTTAAGTTCTTTGTATATCCTAGATATTAGAC
>PVJS01032016.1:0-23035 GCA_004027185.1 Glis glis | reverse complement strand
TTGAACCCAGGGGCGTTCTACCTCTGCGCTACACCCCCGGCCCTATTTTTTTATACTTTATTTTGAAACCGGGTCTCAGGAAGTTGCGGAGGGCCTCACTAGGTAGACAGAGAGAGAGAGAGAAAGAGAGCGCTGAGGCTGGCCCCAAACCCAGATCCTCTGGTCTCCACCTCCCAAAGTACTGGGATTACAAGCATGCGCCACCACACCCGGCCACCACACCTTTTTAAATATCCAGCAGCCTAACAGAAATACTTGTGGTGGCAGCAAGCCACCTCAGGGGATGGTTAAGAAGCAAATGTTTATTGATTTCAGTAAGCGCCTAGTAATAAGCTCATTAAATTAATGCCAACTAAATTGTCCCTTCGTTAACAACAAATAGTAACCATATTTTTATATAGCTCAAGTGCCAGGATTACATAAGAAGCTCATCAAGAGAGGAAAAATTGGTTGCAGCTAAAGTAATTTTCTACTCCCAGTTCACAGGGCCCAATGGCTTCCCATCAAGCATCTCAAAATCTGGTTGCTTTTTCTCTCAACCTGGACTTCAAGCCTTTCCATCATTTAATCCATCTTCCTCAAAGTCCCCACGCTTTCCCACTACACACCAGTGAGATGCCGTTCAATATTAGGAAGTAGGCTCCATGCGAGTGAGAATCTTGTCTACACCTCTGTGCCTAAAGGAAGCCTAGCACATAATTGTTTCATAAAAATAGCATATTTATACACTACCTATTGTCTAATTCCTAAGATATTTGAAACATTACTTCTGCTATTAGACTATCAACATAATCCTGGGGTGCTATAATGTAAGGTTTCAACCTTGGTTTAGTCTAGTAACTTTACTCTTCAAAATCGCAGCTAAATCTTAAGATATTCAAAGCAATGAAGTGCAGGAAGGTCTGGATATCTATGCACTACTAATCCAATTAGCACTCTTCTATGACCAATTAAACCCTTTTCCCTAGTGAGAAAGAACATCAATCCTAGAAGGTTCTTTGCTGCAATCCTGGCTCCAAACCAATTGACTTTGGACATTACATTTTATAATACCTCCATTTCTATAATCACTAATGATTTCAAAGCCATTGCTGATTCTTCAGAAAAACCAACTATCCATTTTATTGCCTAGTCATATACTTTTCAACAACTTCCCCAGAAGAAGTCAAATTGATCTTATCAGTAATATATATAGTAACTTCTCTGAAATTGAGACTCTCCCCTACCTCTGAGAAAAAGTTATTTCTAAATTTAGAGCCAGATGTTAGTAGCCTCTATCTTTACTAGTTAGAGTACTCACACTTCATTGCAGATCAGCAAAAAATAAATAACTTCTTTTTCTTTTAACAGGGTTACATTTTTGAACTTTGACTCCATCCGACAAAGGAAAACATGGTAGAAGTTTATCTTAGAGTATCTAGGAGCTGAGATAAAGCTTATTCTCTCTAGGCAATTTCCCAGCCCTTTATACTTGGTCCCACTTCCTGCCCAGCATATCATAAGTAACTGAAAGTAGATACATTTTGTATGAATAAAGAATACAACCTTGGGAAAAGTAAATCAAAGAGAGTTCCCAAATCACTTGTAATAAATACATCTGTAACAAAAACCCTTTTTCCCAAATTATGTCTGTAATTATCAAATTAGATGTTTTTTGATGCTAACGAGCCAGGTCCTGAGAGATTGCTCCCCGCCTCCTGTGGCACTACTGAGCTTTTTTTGGGAGGGGGGGCTGGGGACTGAACCCAAGAGTGTTCTATCTATGAGTTATACTCCCAGTCCCACCCCCTGGTTTTGTTTGTTTGTTTTTCGAAACAAGGTCTAAGGTTGCTGAGGGTCTCATTAAATTGCTCAGGCTGCCCTCAGAATTTGTGATCCTCCTGTCAGCCTTCCAAGTACTATCTCATTTTTTTTTATTGTTGTTTGTTACTTTGGTTTTTTGGTAGTGGGGATCGAACCCAGGTGCATTCTACCTCCAAGCTACACCCTCAGCCCTATTTTTATACTTTATTTTGAAACCGGGTGTCACAAAGTTGCGGAGGGCATCACTAAGGAGAGAGAGAGAGAGACAGAGAGCTGCCGCAAACCCGGATCCTCCGATCTCCACCTCCCAAAGTACTGGGATTATAAGCGTGCGCCACCACGCCCGGCTATGCATCAGCTCTTTAATGCATCATTATTCTTTAAATGTTTTCCCAGTGCAATCTGAGATCAAAACAAACCAAAAAAAACCTTCAACTCAATTAGCTAAATTAGTTTCAACTCAATTGGCTAAATTATTTTCTACCTAAAGATAAAATAGAAATAGTGAGATAACATTGTATCTGCCCTAATGTCAGAAAGATTATTTACAAAAACATAATTTTGATCCCCTTTAAAATGAAAGGTCTTTACATATTTTTAAAATGGATTCATATTTATCTCAGAACCACAATGCTACTATGGAAAAATAGGGTTCTTTATAATAATCAGTGGCATGGAAGTGGTATGTTAATATCACATAGCTCTCGGGTTCCACTCCATGCTACTCTTAACTCTTGTTTAATGGATTCTTATTGCTTTGGTACCTAGGTACAGACACTCAACATAGAAACTTTCTAAATTCATTGGGCTTCAATCATACTGCTGACTGACAAATCTCTTTCTTCATTACCCATACCAAATCATACAGCCAAATAGAGTTCTGAATGGATCGGAAAGATAGAAATAAAGGAATTGGTCATGCTAGGCATTCTTTTTATGCCTAAAGTAAAAAAGTAAGGCATTAGTGAACTGATATTAAACTGTATCACTTTGATGCTGACATGTGGGTGACTTATTCTTTTGTGCCATGAGACCCAAAACCCATAGTACTGTGATTTAGATAAAGTAATTTTTCATCTGATTGTGGCCCTCAAATGCCCAGTTTATAACCAGTAAATTATAAGGACATTTGAAGGGAAAAAAAAACAAGAGGACAAAAAAAAAAACTTGTAAAACTAATTTCTTCCCTTTTATAATGTCTCCATCCCCTCTTAAAAAAAAAAAAAAGGTTAGTCTTCCTTCCTTCCCTGTCCCCCAATCCCTAGTTCCTCTCTACAGAGACAGTCACTTTTACTAGTTTTTTGGGTGTCCTTCCAGGGTATTCTGTGCTTCTACAAGCATGGACATATGTTCATTTTTTTTTTCCACAAATGATAGCACTGTAGAGAGGGGCTGGCAGTCCTGCCTGAGTTTTATTTGAAGTTTAATAGCCTGGAGTAGGGAAGAAACAAACTTTGTTAGCAGGTTTAGGAGACAAGGGTCAAAGAGTAAGAGTACTGTAGCTAAAGGCCCCATGAAGGGCAAGAGTCAAGAAAGCCAGGACCGTGTTTTTATGATATTTATCCCTGGGTAGCTTGCTCCCTCAGGTTGGATGCACTTTTTGTTAAGTGTCAAATACTTTCCTGTGTAAGACCTGATCTGTTGACATAAAAGCAGCATTTTCCTGAAGCATAATGCATATTTCCCCTCTGGCCACTGTAATTAAGTCCAATGCTTATAATTTAAACAGAGCCAACAGGCATGAGCATAGGAGGGGTTCGCAGCTTATAGTATCGTTTGAGCTGCTTGTGTTGTAGGAAGATAGAGATGATATAGGGGTGTTTAGTTAAAAGAGGATCTGCTTAGCCATTTGTCTTTTGAAAAGGAACTGAAGGTCTTCTATGGGTGAACAGGTATAGTCGTTTGTGGGTAATTCTGGGGAATGAATAGCTTCACCCGATGTGGTCCACAGCTTGACCCTGGAGTGGTGGATCCAGTTGGCAATTCTAGGTACCTTGATGGCTGGAGCGGTGGACAGAAGAACAGGAAAGGGGCCTTTCCAAAGTGGGGCCGGTTGATGACCTTGTTGGTTGTCATGATAGGTTTTAATTAGCACCATGGACCCTGGTTGGCAGAGGGGTTTAGTTGAGGAGCTCCCAGGGAAGGGGAGAACCTGTTGTACAAACTCTTGGAGAGCTTGTTGGTGTTGACCAAGGGCTATTACATACTGGGTAAGTGTAACCTGTTCCTCATCTAAGAGGAGGTCTGACTGGAGGAAAAGCCAGCCATATAAAGTCTTATCAGGGCTAAGTTTTAACGTTGCTGTTGGTGAGACCCTTACCCCCAAGAGTGCTAGAGGAAGTACTTTTTTCCATGGTAAGGCTGTTTCCTGGCAGAGCTTTTTGAAGTGTAGTCTTAGAGTCTGGTTGGCTCTTTCCACTTCGTCTGAGGATTGGGGCCTCCAGGAGGAGCATAGATAATATTTTATCCCCAGGGCTTTAGCTACTTTGTTGGGTTACCTCGGAGACAAACGATGGCCCATTGTCACTTTGAAGGGACATGGGAAGTCCAAATCTGGGGATGATTTCTTGCAGAAGGGCCTCAGCCACTTCAGTAGCCTTCTCTGTCCTTGTAGGGAATGTTTCCACCCAGCTTGTGAAAGTATCCACAAATACCAACAAATATTTGAATCTCTGACAGAGGGATAGTTGAGTGAAGTCCACCTGCCAATCGTCCCCTGCGTATGTACTATGTCTTTGTGCTGGCGCTATTAAGGGAGGTGGTCTCCCTCCTTGGAGATTATTAATGTTACAGGTCTCTCAAGCCTGAACAATTTTCTCTAAAGTTTTATATAGTCCCTTTCCAGTAAATAGCCTTTTGCTAAGGCGAGAGAGACGATCTCTTCCAAAGTGACAGGAGTCATGCAGGCCCTTTAGAACCTTCCACTGTCTTGCTTGTGGGAAATGCTTGATGGCACCCAATCGGAGCCATCCATCTGCCTCTTGGATATATCCCCGTTCCTTGGCCCAAGATATTTCCTCAGGGGTGTCGGTGGGGAGATAAGTGCCAGGGGGTATGGAGGGAATTAAGGCCAATTCCATGTTGACCGATTCGGCTGCCCACTTGGCTGACTTAGCAGCAGCCTGGTTGCCCTGTATGACCTCACTGGTTCCTTTCTGATGCCCTTTGTAGTGAACTATTGCAATTTCTTGGGGAAGCTTCACTGCCTTGAGAAGTTCTAGTATTTGAGGGCCATACTTGATGGGGCTATTTAGGGAGGCCAAATAGCCCCTTTCTCTTCCGACAGCAGCATGGGCATGAAGCACCAAGAAGGCATACTTGGAGTCTGTGAAAATGGTTGCCCCCTTGTCTTTGCTCAATTTAAGGGCCTGGATTAAAGCTATTATCTCTGCCAGTTGTGCAGAGGTTCCTGGTTGGAGGGGTTTAGCTTCAATAATTTCTGAGGTAGATACTATTGCATTAGCCAGCTTTTCTGACTCCCTCATCCACACAAGAACTGTCATCGGTAAACCAAAGTCAGGGTTGTCTAAGGGCTGATCCCTAAGGTCCTCTCTGCTGACATGAGAGAGGCTTAGGTCTTCTTCACAGGAGTGGTAAGGGAGTGTGGAGTCCTCCTCTGGAGGAGGGAGCAGGCTGGCTGGATTTAAAGAGGTGCACCTGTGCAAGGTTACATGTGGGTTTCCTAGCAATAGGGCTTGGTATCTTAGCAATCTGCTGTCAGAAACAAAATTACCATGAGTTCAAAAAGGCAAAAGAAATTTTTGGGGGGGCAGGGGTTAAGGCAAGATGGCGGGTCCAAGCCCACCACACATGTGTGAGGGCATGGAGTGCCAAGATGGCGGCATAGTGGGAGCCAAAGATGGCACCTAGAGGGCTTCTGGGGGGAGAAGGGGCCCTATAGGTGATGGTGGGTAGCTGCAACAGCTCGCTGAACAGCACTGTGAGCAGGCCCTTAACAGGAATCCCACAGAGAGAGAGGCAGGACTGAAAATCCTGCCTGGGGTATATCACACACACACCATGGCCCCACAGGCACCTGGGCAGAGGTCTGCCTGACTTTGTTTTTCCAGAAGCCAGAGCCAGAGCCACAGTTTCTGGGCTGGTTACATGCCTTCGTTTTCTCTTAAATCTAAAGCTGCAGTGTAATAGACTGGAAGTCTCTGGCCACAGCTTGGGGGGGGGGGCAATCACTGTCCCCCAATTTAACCCTGTCTTGCTCATAACTAACTTGCTACCTAACATCGGGAAGTGGCTGAAGAAATGGAGGGCAAAGAGCAGTGGGCAATTAGGGATTGGTGGAGGAAGACTTGCTGCAGGGTGAAGGGTATTGAAGGCTACACCAGCAGAGGTGGACGGTCCAGCGTGCTAGAGGCCCTGGACTGGATTAATCCCCAGCACAGGAAGGAAGAAAGGAAGGAAGGAATCCAGGAGAAGAGGCCTGAGACTTCGAGGAGATTGGAAGAGAAGTAAGGAGTGACCATCAGTGTAAAGTGATGGGAACATCTATCTCCATGGTGACAGTACCATGGCAACCTTACCCAGGGCTGAGTTTGTTTGTCTCACCCCAGTCCACCCCCATTTCCCCACAAAATAGCTTACTCCAGTATTGATCATTGGGATGGATAATGAACAATTTATGATGGTAAGAAACACCGAAGTGGCGAAGGTATGTATATGCATGTGTGCACACATGCTGCCTTGCTCTCTGCAGAAGCCAGGAAATGGGCAGAGACGCTGAAGGGACTTGTGGCAGCAGTTCCTCCTAGGATGCACTAGGGGAAACTAAACTTGTGGCTAAGGAGGGCTTGTGGAGGAGGACTGCAGAGAAAACCTGTCCAAGATGGAATGTTTTTGCACGCCTTCAGTTCTTGCAAAGTAGGTGTTGAGAAAATATCTGTTGCATGAATGTCTGGGGAAATTATCAGAGAGTAACTTACCAGAAGACTTAATATTGACTCAGTCTGGTGCCATCTAAGGTACTCTTTTTTTTTTTAATCCCCACAATGTACCAGATTCTTCTACTATACATTTGAAGTAATTTTTATGCATGGGGGAAATGATCTGAAAGCTTCTAGAAAAAAAAAGAGAGAGACCCCTGGCAAGCCATGCTGTCATTTGGAAGACAGAGAGCACAACTTTACAGTTATGGTTTACCAGATAACCCTGATATGACTGGATGCCACCAGTGTGGTCTCGTGTTGGCCCTTGTGGTTTCTTTCCCTTTTATCTTTGGTGTTTTTTAGGAACAGACTCAGAAACCATTTCTCTTTTCCACAAAATAAGCATGGCTGGACCTGCTCATTCCTTCAAAAGAGATGGTGGCCTTCCACATTGCCACAAACATACAAGCGACAAAATGTAAAATTACTTGAAAACTGAGGGGAATCTTTCAAGTCCCATGTATAGACTCTGCTGGTTTTTAAGACTAAGACCAAAGAGATTGGCTTAAATTTAATTCTTCTGCAACAGAGGACCTACCTGGGAGGTTCCGTGTTTTCTGCTTGGCCTGGGTCTACTCAAGATAATGCAGATTAGCCCTGTTAAAGGTAATCACTTCCACTGGGGGCAGTTTACTAAATAAGAAATTACTGAAATGAAAATCAGGAAACCTAGGTTTTACCTGTGGCTCCACAGTAGATACGTGATCTTAGACATGTCCAAGATCTTTGGTTTTGACATCAGAGCATTTTCATTTGTAAATTGAATAGGCAGTGTCGAATAATTCATAATTCCATCTCTAGCTTTCTATCGTTTCTCTACTCATCTATAAAATGTATGATTGGTGCTGTTCATATGAACTTGTAATTTACCGCCGTGCACTGTAGTTAGTACACGTGTCTTCTTCCCTGGACTGGAGTGTTAGCCCCTTAATGGCTGGAACGCATCTTCCCCCTGTAGCACATGATGTGGTCCATCCGCTGAGCACTCCTTCTCCTGGCTGCTGGGAGTACGGTGGCTGAGTCCCTCTCCACCCCTTCCTGGTATGAGGGATGTAGAGGGTGAAGGGGGTGGGACAGTCAGCATCCAGTGACTACAAAGGTAATGTTGTTGGGGGGGCACAGTAATAAAGGCCAAAGGGAGCAACTCTGAGGAGCTACCCCAGCATCAGAGCTTCCCTTGGGTCAGCTGAGGTCTTTTGGGGACTGTATCACAGTTCACCCTTTTCCTCTTGATCTCACCATCCTTACTCTCTCACAGGTGTGGTTCCTGAGAACATTCCCCAGTCAACCCCCTGCATGCAAATCTCAGAAAGCCAGGGTCTGTTTTATGATGGTTGTAATTATGTTCTTGGATGCTTTCCTGTCCCTTCCCCAGTGCCCACCCTGCCCGCTGTGTAAAGGGGGCTCAAATGAACCACTGTGCACAGGGGAGGGGGAATTCCACACCGGGGGAAGCCCTGCACTTTGTCTCCACGAAGGCTGAAATTGACAGTGTTTCTCCCAATTCCAGATCTCCACTGGCAAAGCCAAAAACAAAAATGTCCTCCATTGGCCAGACTCAGTGTGTGTTTAGTTCCTCTTCATGTGTTTATCTCATTTCTGGTAGCATCTACATGGAGGGACTGGTCCTATATACCTTGACTAAGACCAACAGAATATTTAAAAGTTGGCCAGTCTTGTTCTTCTAAAGCCAATGAAAACCCTTAGTTCTCTGTTTCTTCTTTTAGATGAAAACTAGAATGAACCTGATCATGCAGTGATGGCCTGGGATCCATCGGCCCAGGGGTGTCAAGGTTTCGGGAAAGCTTGCTGTTCCCTCCATAGTAAAGGGAAACATCGCTTAGAGGCAACCCCTAGCTGCCCACAAAGTCTAATAGTTTAACTTTGTTGTTGCACTTATGAGAGAGATGTGTCATTCTAACTAGATTCATTCTGAATCAACACGTTTAGACATGCACGCACACACACACACACACACACACACACACACACACATCTTGACTTTTAGAGCCAACTGACTACAGTTATCTCATCTTGTGTTAACATAACCCTGTCAATGGATACTTGCTTCCATTACGCACTATCATTTCCTCTCTGCTATATACTTTCCTTCATTAACCTGGAGCATCTGTGCCTGATATATATGTTTTGTTTTTGTTTTTTGCTCAATTTTTTTTTTTGGTCAGGATCTTGGATATTTGCTATAATTTATAGAAGCACCATCCTTTGAAATGATGAAGCAATGAACTGCAGACTTGGAGCATATTTAAGTAATTCAGACATTGTCTGATACCATGAGGTTCCTAGAGGAAAGACGAACAGTCGACACCAGAAATTTCCCTGCTGGAATTCTGCCAAAGAATAGCTGGTTGTCCTGGGGAGGTCTATCATTATGGGACTTTGCTGTTTGTAAAGTTAATAAATGACTCACATCTGCTTATAATATTATGGAAGTCTATGCAAAATGTACTTCTTACATAAAAATCCAATTTTTCTTTTCTTTTTTGTGGTACCGAGGATTGAAACCAGGAGCGTTCTTCCTCCAAGCTACAACCCCAGACCCATTTTATTTTTATTTTGAAACATGGTCTTGCTAGGTTGCTGAGAGTCTCACTACTTGTTGAAGCTATCCTTGAACCTGTAATCCTGCTATCTCAGCCTCTCAAGTATTGGCATTTCAGGCATGAGCCACCATGCCCAGCTTAAAACCCCATTTTTAAAACCAGTGCTTTCTGTTGCAGTATTCATCCTTGTACGCAGGAGAAACGCTTACCAATGTGTTTATACTTGTGCTTTGAATCACAGCATGACAGGGCTGAAACTTTAGAAATCATCTAGTCCTAGCCGGGCATGGTGGCGCAAGCTTGTAATCCCAGTACTTGGGAGGCGGAGACCGGAGGATCCGGGTTCGCGGCCAGCCTCAGCTACTTAGTGAGGCCCTCCACAACTTCGTGAGACCCGGTTTCAAAAATAAAGGATAAAAAATAGGGCTGGGGGTGTAGCTCAGAGGTAAAATGCCCCTGGGTTCAATCCCCGGTACTGCAAAAAAAAAAAAAAGAAAAAAGAAAAAAGAAAAAGAAATCATCTAGTCCTTCCCCATTATTGTATAACTGAGGCCCGGAGTAGGTAAGGGAGTCAAAGGCAGTACATCTGGGGTTAGTGAAGTTTCAGGGCTCAGAGGTGGCCACCCCCATCCTTCCTTCCTTTCTCCTTCTTCTCTTTCTGCCTATTTTCCTCCCTCCTCCCTTCCCTCCTTTCTTCCTTTCTCCCTCCCTTCCTTCTCTTATGGATTCAGGTCATGCTGATCAGTTTGTAACATATTAGCAGCATCTCTGGCTGGGCATAGTGCCTCTCATATTTTATCCCCATGCCCAAATTCCGACTTCCTCCCAAATAGGCAACCATTCTGATGTATTTCATGCACACCGTTTTTTGTTTTTCTGTATTTCCTTCTCTCCCCCTTAACATTGCTTTCAGTACCTCCCGTAATTAGTAGTTAGGTGTGAGCATTTGGGCCTTTGCTCCAGACTGCTGTGGTTGTTCAAGGCCGGGCTTTCTGGTGGTACCCCCCTCCCACAAGGCTCTTTATCCCACATGGCTCTGTGACAGCCAATCTTGGTCCATTTGCGCTCTCTCTCTCTCTCTCTCTCTCTCTCTCAAGCAAAAATCACGTTTTCCCTTATTAAACTCAGAAAGCAGAGCAAATCCATGGAATATAAGTGATTTAGCAGTGGTTTTTAGTAACCTTTCACCTCTAGAGAAATTACTGGTACAATTTAATATAATACAGATGTGAAGTGTTCAATAGCTGTTTTTATTCTATCAAAACGGGCAGAGTACTTTTAAAATGTTTTGCCAACATTAACTTCAATTCCCAAGAGAAAAAAAAATCTTCATTTTTTTTAAAGGAACAAACAAATGAAAGAAAGGAAAGGAAAGGAATGTTGGTAGGATGGAGGATTGAACCTTTTTTTTCTGAAGGATAATATGAGAATCCATATCCAAAGTCTTTCATCTAATAATTCTGCCTCTGAGAATTTATCAGAAAACAATAATGAGGATAAGGTGGAAAGATTTGTCAAAGAATGTTCACTGCAACATTATTTATAATTGAAAAAAACTGGAACCAATCTCAGTGTGTCACCAGAAAGGATAAGTCAAACTATGATACATTCTACTAATTAATTCCTTCAACACATATTTATTGAGGTCCAGCTATGTAGCAGGCATGGTACTAAAGGCTGGGGATTTAGAGATCAAAATAAAGAAGGTCCATCCTAGAAAACAGTGAGCCATTAAGCCTGATGCTTAGGAACACTCATGAGATAATAAATAATAAAGGCAGGGTACAAACAACTATCATTATGTGTCCAGTGTTTTATTTTTAGATTATAATCATAGAAAGTAATTCAAAAAAGAGCATTTATTTGAGATATATTTTTTGAGAGATATCATACAGGATGGCGGATCTAGATAATAACAGCATATTGTGTATTTGAAAATTGTTAAGAGAGTAAATTTCAAATGTTCTCACCACAAAAGTAGTAAGTAGTTACAATGATGGATATGTTAATTAGTTTGATTTAACCATTCCACACAGTATACATGTGTTATTACTTTGTATCTCATAAATATATGCAATTATAATTTGTCAATTTACAATAAAATTTTTAATTAAAATATTTTAAATTGAGCTTAGTGTGGTGGGTGGCGCCAATACTTGGGAGGCTGAGACAGGAGGATCACAGGTTCAAAGCCAGCCTCAGCAACTTATTGAGGCCCTCATCAACTTAGTCAGAACCTGTTTCAAAATAAAATAGGGCTGGGGGTATAGCTCAGAGATAGAACACCCCTCAGTTCTATCCCCAGTACCATTTTTTAATTGTTTAAAAAGAATGAGTATTTTCCTAAATTTCAGCACAAAATATCAGATATGATTTTTTTAAAAAAGTAATTACTCAAGGCAGCACCCTGTCAGTGGAGCAGCCAGATGCCCCTCAGTGCCAGTAATGATGCCCAGAGGCGTCTGTCCTTGGGTAGGTCGGCAGTGACCCCATCATTATGAGCCAAGTACTTGTTGGGCCACTGGGGGTGGGAGGCAAGGAGCTGAGAGGTTCAAGTTCCAGGCAGGACATTGTGTGGTCAAGACAAGCTATCATCTGTTCAGGACTCCATTTCCCACCCACAAAAAAGAAGGTGCTGGACTTAAGGTCCTGTCTGACCCTCTTCAGTCCTAGACTTCTGCCTTTCCTCATGATTGTATTTTACTATTTTTTGCCAGTGTTGTGACATGTTTGTGCCTTTCAACTCTCTGAATGACTGAATTGGGTCACTGCTCCACAAATCCAATTGTCAGTCTGTCAACTGTGGAAATGAGTGGAAATTCTTGATTGTCCATGCTGAGAACAGCTAAGTAGCGTTGTACCAATATGTCCCTGGGGTTTTCCTCTCTATAGTGTATGTGTTACTAATGGGTCATCAATTCTACCAATCACACACAAAGCAGTTGAGAGATTTGTAGTTGTATCCTACATCCTCTTCCCATTAAAAAATGCTGACTTGTAAAGTTAATTTTCTTCTAAAGCTAGATTTTAACATTTCTCCTTCCTATTTAAGAACTAGCAAGTCAAATGCTCTTTCAAAATAAGAGCATATTATTCCATCAAACCCCATGAAAACATTTATTATTCTATTTCTTCACAATCAAATTACTTTAAAACAACATTCCTGATTGCCCCTGGATAATGATTAGACTTTCAACTGTTAAAATCAAACATAGTTTCATTTAAGGAGATGCATGGTAAATAGGAGAGTTCAGCGCAATTGAAAGATTTAGTGGAAATGTCTCGTGGGTACTTGTCAGTGTTACATTTCGTTTTCTCCTTTGCTAACTTTGCCTAGTATTTCTGGACTTCCTTGTAACTGTTCATAATTTTAACTAATATTTGATTACAGAATCATATGCATAGGACTTCCGTATTTTCAGAATCATTTGCATATCAACTTGGTTTTTCTAAGTGTAGACATAGATTTTTGACAGTGGAAACATTCATGCTAATTAAAAACAGACTCCTGCGCTTAATTCCAGACCTGCCAAGTTGCAATGTCTGGGGCTGGGGCCTTGTGATCCAAATTTTTGACAAATTCCCCTCCACCAAGTGATTTTTATGTGTACTAGAATTGAAGAACCCCTTTCAAATAAAAATTCAGAATTCTTTATTCTTTATTGATATTTTATCTTTCCATTCATAATTTTATTTTCCATTTGTCTAATACATCATAATCCTCAGAACTGATCCTTGAAATAGTCTCCACAATTAACTTTTCCTCCTGGAAACTGGCTATTAATGTTCTGTGTGTATGTTTGTGTGTGTCTAGCTTTATGCAGGAATATCCCATAACAGGTTCTCATTGCTCATCACTGTTACTTACCAATTAGATTTCCTCCTTTTTTTCAAACACTAAGTTCCTTATGAAGACAAAGCTGACTTTATTCCATCGTAGAATCTAGAATTAGAATGTCACTTGCCCTTCCTTCCTTCCTTCCTTCCTTCCTTCCTTCCTTCACTTCATGTCCAAAGAAAGAAAATGTCTCTGCCCTTCATTCATACTCAAATGCTTCTCCATTGATCTCAGTAGCTCTAACTCAAAGTGAGGTGTGTACCTTCCAACAAACATCAGTCTGCTTACATCCTATTTATAGAAAGAAAGTAGAATAGATAAAAGACAACAAAATAACAAAGTTGAAGAACATAATTACAGTATTTAAAAATAATTAAGCCAGGCATGGTGGCTCACACTTGTAATCCCAGTACTTGAGAGGCTGAAACAGGAGGATCCGGGTTTGCAGCCAGCCTCAGCTACTTAGTGAGGCCCTCCGCAACTTAGTGAGACCCGGTTTCAAAATAAAGAATAAAAAATTGGGCTGGGGGTGGAGCTCAGAGGTAGAATGCCCCTGGGTTCAATCCCCAGTACCGCAAAACAAATAAATAATAAAAAATAAAAATAATTAATGTCAAATACAGTTAACCTTCCATATCTGTAGGTTCATCCTTGGATTCAATCACCCTTGGACCAAAAATATTTGGGAAAAATTTTTCATCTATGCTGAAAACATACAGACTTTTTTTTCTTGGTATCATTCCCTAAACAATACAGTTTAATAACTATTTACATAGCCTTTACATTGTATTAGGTATCATATGTAATCTAGAGATGATTAAAAGTATATGGGAGAATGTGCACAGGTTATATACAAATGCTACACCATTTTATACAAGGGACTTAAGCATCTGCAAATTTTGGTATCTATGAGAGGTCTTGGAACCAGTCCTCTGAGGATACCAAGGAACTGTTGTGTACTGGTCTCCCTTCTTAGTCCAGTTTCTCCTCTCCCTATTCTAGAAGTTTGTTCAGCCAGTACAATCTGGTGCTTAATTTTCTGATCAAATCTGTTTTATTACTAATCACATATTCAAGTTACTTTCTGTACTCATTGCCTATTGCTACATAACAAGTTGTACCAAATTCAGTGGGTTAAACAATAAATATTTATTATCTCAGCTTTCTGTGGATCAGGAAGCCAGGAGCAGCTTTGCTGGTGGTCTGGCTGCAGTCCTGCTATCAGCCAGAGCAGCAACCCTGAGGGCATGACAGGCCCAAGGATCTGCTTCCAAGATGGTTCATTCACATGCCTGGCGGGTCAGAGCTGGTAGTTGGCAGGAGGACTCAGCTCCTTCTCAAGCTAGCCTCTTCAGAAGACTGCTTGAGCATCCTCACAACATGGCAACTGGTGTCCCCCAGAGGGTGAAATACAAGAGAGTGCGGCAGAAGCCACAGTGCCTTTAAAACCGACCCTCTGAAGTCATACTCCATCATTTCCTGTTTAGTGTGGGTGTGAATGCCAGAAATAAGGAGAGTCAGAAGGAAAGGCAGCTTTGCTGTGTGAGGTTGGTGCCGGGGTCAAGCATCAAGTGGGGAGCCATTCAGAGAGTCCTGAAGGAGTGTCAGGGAAACTGAGCAGCTTCGGGAGGTCTCCTCACACTCTGGTTTGAGGCCCTTCTCAGGAATTTTTATTTGTATATTTGTTTGTGTCCTTTTATTTGTGTGCTTGCTTGTACCCTTTATCAGCAGCCAAGGGGGAGATCAAGTTAGAACAAGTTATCTTTTTTTTTTTTGCCCCTGTGGCAAAAGGCTGACAGCAGAGGGGAAAGTGCAATGTCTTCAATTTCCAGAGAAACATGGATTACATTTAAATATGTGACATGAGACATCTGAGTTTGGATAAGTAATCTCCTGGGCTTGCCTAATTGTTATGAGGTCCTAGATCAACTGGCTGTGAGGTCAACTTTCCTGGAGTCTTTTTTGGAATTAGAAGCACAGGAAGAAGGGATTATCATATTGATAATATATTTTGAGATGGAGTAGAACTATATTTATTACTTTTCCTCAATTATGGGCATTGAAGCCTTTAATAAACTATTTACTTTTGCTAAGAACATAGGAGGACAAAACCTGGACCAGCACTCTGTAGACTCAACGTAGTTTTGACTCTTCCCATGACACCCTGGCCCCACTCTTGCTGGACTGATTATACTTTTCTTCTATACTACGTGGTGGATTACACTTTTGTTCTTCTATATCAAGAAAGGCTAATAATATCAAAGGGTCCCATTATTCTTGAATAGCTTACCCCATGATTAAAGAAAGGCTCTAGGGAATCAGTACAACACAAAAGTGAGGTGGTGAGGAAAAAAGTTAAGAGAGGGTTCCAGAAACTTCCCATCACTGGCTGTGAGTAAGCAGCTGACTGTGGGAGGTAGAAATGGGCCAAGAACTAAAGAAGGAGGATTTCCTACCTCAGCCTGTTAAGGACCACTCACCAAGAAGGGACAACCAGAAGGAATAATGGCAGCCAGGCACAGTAGCACATGCGAGTAATCCCAGTACATGAGAGGCTGAGGCAGGAGGGTCGTGGGCTCAAGGCCAGCCTCAGCAACTTAGCGAGAGTCTGTTTCAAAATGAAAAATAAAAAGGGCTGGAGGTGTGGCTCAGAGGCAGAACATCCCTGGGTTCAAAACCCAGTACCAATAAATAAATAAATAAATAGTAAGAATAAAAATGGCTGAGATGTAGCTCAGAGGTAGGATGCTCTTGGGTTCAAAACCCAGTACCACTAAATATATATATAGTAAAAATAAAAAGGACTGGTAGAATGCCACTGGGTTCAATCTCCAGCAACACATACACGTGCATGCATGCATGCACACACACACACACACACACACACACACATGCATACACAAAGGAAACGTGCAAAGCAACTACAGCTCCCTTGGGAAGCCTGCATTTCTTCACCTATGTCTATGGTCAATGTAAGGTTTATCTTATACTTTTATTAAAACATGGTCAGTAAAGTATCCAGTATGGTTTATTTTCTTTCCATGGGCAAATTTTTTTTTTTTTTTGCGGTACCGGGGATTGAACCCAGAGGCATTCTACCTCCGAGCTACACCCCCAGCCCTATTTTTTATCCTTTATTTTGAAACCGGGTCTCACAAGGTTGCAGAGGGCCTCACTAAGTAGCTGAGGCTGGCCGCGAACCCAGATCCTCTGGTCTCCGCCTCCCAAGTACTGGGATTACAAGCGTGCGCCACCATGCCCGGCTTCCATGGGCAAATTTAATTAAATTTTAGAAATATTAAACAAAGCTGAGGCTTTTATATGCAGCCATTCCTGGTTCCATTTAGTTCTGTTATAGATTTTTTCCCACATTGCTGAGGATCAAACCCAGGGCCTCGTGCATATTAGGCAGCTGCTCTATCACTGATCTAAATCCCCTAGCCCCTAGAACAGATTTCTGACATATAAAAACTAGCCCTCACTTGTTAACTATTTACCTGAGACCTCTGCGGTACACCCCACCTTTTGACTTTATTTATCCATGCATTTTGATCACAAAACAGTTATGAGCATTTCTTGATAAAAATACTGAATTTTTCACTTATAATCCATTTGTGTAAGTTTGGTATGAATCATCAGAGAAACTAAAATGGAAAAATAGGAGCTTAACTCTTCATGTCAAATTCAAGTGTAATGAAATAATCCTAGGACTTAACATTAGGAATTCATGATTTGAAAATCCTCTCCACCACCTGAACCAGACACTTTACTTTCCCATGCCTCGCTCCTTCACCTGAAAAATGAAATTATAGCATCTACCTAACAGAGATGTTATGAAGATTAAACAAAATAGCAGAAGGGAATGTGCCTGGCATGTTCTCAACACATGACTATTGGATTCATCCATGGTCATTGAATCGGTGTCTCAACTTTTTATAGGATTCTCAATAATCTTGAAAATTCTTCCAGCAAATAGTTACCTAGAATGATGGACCATAGCCTGAAATGGTTCCAGTCCTTGTCCTGATGGAGTTTACCATCTAGACAAGGATACAGTTGAGTAAGCGGGTAGTCGCAATAAAGAACACCAGAGGAAAGGTTGTGAGAAGGATTTTTTATGCTCATATTGTATTTACTACAAATATACAGCTATGTGGTTTTCATCTATGTAAAGCCAAGACATAGGTGCACTGGGCAGTCTCAGGGCACGATTGTCCACATGACAGATCCGTCACAGTGTTTCTGGGCTTGAAGACAGGTGCTCCTTGACTCAACCCATGAGAGCAGCCACTGTAAGATATTTTTCCCTTATGAGATTTTCTGGGACCAATTCTTATGCTCTTAAGATTATAGGTTAGAACTAGCTCATAATTTTAAAATTTTGGTTTTATAGCCAGGCGTTGTGGCGCATGCTTGTAATCCCAGTATTTGGGAAGCTGAGACCGGAGGATCCGAGTTCGCGGCCAGCCTCAGCTACTTAGTGAGGCCCTCCGCAACTTAGAGAGACCCTGTTTCAAAAAAACAAAGAATAAAAAATAGGACTGGGGGTGTAGCTCGGAGGTAGAATGCCCCTGGGTTCAATCCCCGGTATTGTTAAAAAAATTTGATTTTATTGAGGTCTGGTTTATAGACAATAAAATTAACTAATTTTAAGTGTACGATTTAATGATTTTTAGTAAATTTATGGATTTGTGCACCCATCATCACAGTCTAGTTTTAGAACGTTTTCTTGAGGTTCCTGAAAGAAACGTCAGGTCCATTTGTAGTCACTTCTTGCTCTTACTCCCAGCCCTTGGCAACCGCACATCTATTTTCTGTCTCTATGGCTATGCCTCTTTTGGACGTTTCATATAAATGGAATTAAATGGCCCATGGTCTTTTCTGTCCAGCTTTTCAGGTGGCGTGATGTTTGAGGAGCATTCGTGTTGTGGCATGTGTAGAACCTTCTATTGCTGAATAATAGGCCACAGCACGGGCATTCCGTGTGGCAGCCATTCACCAACTGATGGACGTTTGGACTATATCCACTTTTTTTTTTTTTTGCGGTACCGGGGATTGAACGCAGGGGCGTTCTACCTCCGTGCTACACCCCCGGCCCTATTTTTTTTTTATGCTTTATTTTTGAAACCGGGTCTCATGAAGTTGCAGAGGGCCTCACTAGGTAGAGAGAGAGAGAGAGAGATCGCGCACGTGCGCATGCATGCTGAAGTTGGTCGCGAACCCGGATCCTCCAGTCTCCGCCTCCCAAAGTACTGGGATTACAAGCATGCGCCACCACGCCCGGCTTCTATTTTCAGTTTTTGATGATTAGCCTTGATTTTTTCTGGAATGGGCCAGATTTCTGACAGTTATCTTTGTTGTTGCCCCAACATTAATATTATGATATTAATGTCTTTAGCAGCATTCGCAAGAAAATGTGGATTTCTTCCTGCTTGTTTTTTCTTCCTTTTGTCATCTTTCTGCTTGGTCTCTGTCTTTCTCCTGTCTTTCCCTGTCACGTCTCTCTTTCTACCACCTCACTGAGTTATCTCTTAGTAAACATTCAACCTGGCTTGTTGCTAAGAGCCTCCAGTGACAGGACGGAACACTTGGGTATAAGTCCAAGTTTAAGTCTGCTAGTAACCAGACCCGCTTTGAGCTACACTTTATTTGAGAGAGAGGGACAATTTCATTTCATTCTTTTAGCAGAATCATTTCCTTAAAATAAATCCTGACTTCAAATCTTTCTGCAGAACAGATGAGATTGCTACAAGGCTTGCATGGGGGTGGAGTTTGGGGTACTGCTGGCTGTGTCCCTGGGGTAGTCTGTGAACCCTAGAACTCTAGAGTATTCAATCTGAAATCCCCTGGATTAGTACAGATTAAAGAGGCTATAACAGTAGTTTTAAAACTTCAGATATCCTAGTCTTTTTCCAACATATTCCTACGGAAGGAACTGTGGGTAGCAGCAAAAGCACTAGACCCCAAAATCAGGCCACCCAACTCCAACCCTTTTTACCTGTGTCATCGCAGGCAAATTATTTAACCTGAATCATCATGTCCTCATCTGTAAACTGGAAGTGGTAATATGTACAGCGATGACACATCGTATGCACATTTAGCGCATGGAGTTCAGGGACAGACTCGGCAGGCAGAAAGGGGGATTTAGTCATGGTGGACCTGCTCCCATTTGCCCTGGCTTCCATTCCTCACCTTCACCCTCTCCGTGTCCTGGGCAACCTGGCAGGTGCTCTTTTCCGCTGGCTTCCAGCTCCCACCAATGGGAGGTGCCCCGGCTGGAGACTGGAGGGCAGGAAGAAGGGAGAAGCTGCGTGTTTCTCCCCTTTCCCTTCTCCAGTGGCTTCTCTAGCAGCGGCTGCATTTCCGTTATGGCTCCAGCTTCCGCCGAACAGGCCCACCTTGTTCCAGCTTAACTTCACTAATCTCAGCCTCTGGTCCCACCTCCTCTCCCCATTTTCCTCCAGCCAACGGGTGGCAGAAGCTTCCAGAGACTGGGGACCACTGGGTTGCATCACTGTCTTTTTATTCAGTTTCTCGGCTCTCTTCCTCTGAGCATTCCTATTACTTGTGTAATCAATTCTTTATGTTAAGACCCCTCTGTTTGAAAAAGAAATAGTGTCTCACTAGGTTGATGAGAGTCTCATTACTTGCTGTGGCTGTCCTCCAACCTGTTAAAAGTTGTGGAGTTCTTGGCCTCTAAAGGCAAGAAAACTTACATGGACACAAAACTATGTGGCTATGGAACCCAACCTTCTGTACAGGATAAAGCTCTGCTGAGAATCACAGGGCAGTATGAGGACCAAACAAAACAGTGAATGCATGTTATGAACTGCAAATTTCAAACAAATATAGGGCATTATTATTACTTATATTCCAAAGCCAGGCCATCCAGGAACAATGCAGTTTAAGTCTTTTTATGAGTTTTAAGTTACTTTGGAGCTTTTCTAGGATTCTCCATTGTCTTCTACAAAAAGAAACTAAATGATAGGGAAGGAGAGGATATCTAACCCAAGTTCATTGTTTCATTTCTTTACTAGAGAAACACACACACACACACACACACACACACACACACACACGATATTATTTTTCCTGTAAAATTCTTTGTAACTTACAGAATCACAAAAAGATAACATTGCTCTTTGTCTTGTAGATGAAATTGTGGGAAAGCAAGACATTTCTTTTTTTTTTTTTTGGCGGTACTAGGGATTGAACCCAGGGGCAGTTTACTTCCAAGCTACACCCCCAGCCCTATATTTTATTCTTTATTTTGAAACAGGGTCTCACTAAGTTGCGAGGGCCTCACTGAGTAGCTGAGGCTGGCGGCAAACCTGTGATCCTCCTGTTTCAGCCTCCCAAGTACCGGAATTACAAGCATGCGCCACCACACCCGGGAAGCAAGACATTTTTTACTTTACTTGCTAAGTACTCAATATCAAGTTTAAGTTTCCTAGAATTTCTCTACATCTTCCTTCTAAAATCAACCCTAAACTTAAATTAGAAAAGGAAGAGAAGTTTTACAATTCCATTTTTCTATTCTCAAAGTCAGAAAGGTGATTTTTATTAGTGCATTTTAACTATACAGAATAATGGGTTTCATTGTGATGTATTCATACATGCATCTAACATACTTCAATTATATCTGTTCCCTGTACCCTCTTTTACTCTCCTCTCCCCCTCCCCCTGGTCTCCTTTCTGTTCTCTTTGTCCCTGCTACCAGAAAGGTGATTTTTGATGATAGGATTGCCACCCTAAACTACAAATTATATTAATGTGAACCAAGTCTCCATCAATTTTTTCCTCCCCAAATATGGCTCTCGTGGACATGTATTTCAAACAAGTAGATGCCTTTTCCTAAGTCTTGGTTCAAAACTTCCCTCAAATTGTTCTATTGCCCTATCTCTCAGGACCAAGGACTGAACAGTAAAGAAACTATCGAAGCTAATGGGACCCTGGTCCAAGCTGACCTGTTCAGTTACTATTTTCCATTTTACAAAATAATAGCAATAGTGATGGTGGTAAGTCCCACAGGATTGCTATTTTGAGTTTCTTTAATTAGAGTTGAGAAAGAGTTGCTAGCCAAATCTCACTAGACTTATTCCCTGCTTGCTGTTTGATAAGAGTGTCTCTATGGTGACACGTACCTGGCTGGACCCATAGTGATGAAATTCTTTTCTTCTCACCTGATCTTTCTTTTTGCCCCTACTCAGCTATATGTCTGAGTTTAGTGAAGGTGCCCAGCTGTTTGATTTTTCCAAGTGTTTCAAAAAATATAGTAAAGAGCCCCAAATCAAATTTTTGATAGTTAGAATGCAGTCTTTTCTGTTGAGACAAGCATTGATGGATAGATTTTTTTTCTACCCCACGTCTGTGGGGGCGGGGTGGGAAGGGATGAGAAAGAAGAGGCAGGGTTTGTCCTGTTTTACACAGGGCTAAAATCTTACAGTATATGCCATGTAATCAGGCTAAGGACAAATAATCCCCACGAATAAATTTATAGTGAATTGACCTACATTTCACATTAGATAAAACATACTTAAGTCATTAAATGAATCTCTCCCTCTCTGGTTCATTAGTTCTCAGCATGCCCTGATGCATTAGCCATTTGTCTTATAGCTCATGAAAGCTGAATATGGGAAAATTAGAAGCTAAATCATCGCATCTGCCCCCTTACCAGGTCAGGATGTGTTCCCATGGAGGAATTACAACAATGTTGGAGATTGACTACGGTGGATCTCGGCTGGAAGGCTAAGAAGTGGTACTGGATGTACTGGCCTTCTGGCCTTCTGCCAACCAGTGTGCACATCAGCAATGTGTGCCTGTGTTCGCATTACTCAGGAGTCATCTAACGCTAAGAGCTTGGATTCAGCATTACGGGAGCCCTTGAGAATGGATCTAGTCCGAGTTCTGAGCACCAGAGTTGATGATTAAAGAGGTTGGCCTTTAAAAAGCTTCTCACTGGCAGCTCAGACCTTCACGTCCCCCTTTCTTCTCTCCAGACATTCCGTAAAGGCATCGTGGAGGGGCACCGTGTAGGTGGCCTCAGGGAGTGCTGGCCACAACAAGCAGAAAAATTCTTACACTTTTTGTTTCACTTTGTTTTTTGGTGCTGGGAGTTGAACCCTAGGCATGTGCACCACTCAAGTGGATGTTTTTAAAAATGGTGTTATCTGCCAGGTGTGGTGGTACACTGGCCTATAATCCCAGATCCTAGAAGGCTGAGACAGGAGGATAGAAGTTTTGGGGCCAGCCTCAGCAACTTAGCGAGACCCTGTTTAAAAAGAAAAAGGGCTGGGGGTTTATGAGGTTTCTCTGGGTCTTCCTATAGTTGATTTCTAGTTTCATTCCATTATGGTCTAAAAAGACTCAGGGGATTAAATAACATTTTTTTGAATTTGCCAGTACTCACTTTGTTGCCTAGGATGTGGTCTATTTTAGAGAAGGTACCATGAGCAGTTGAAAAAAAAATGTGAATTCAGCTGTAGTTGGATGGAATATTCTGTATGTGTCTACTAGGTCCATTTGGTTTATGGTGTTCCTTAGGTCTGAGGCATCTTTACTGACCTTTTGTCTTGAAGATCGATCTAGTGGTGTGAGAGGTGTGTTGAAGTCTCCTAATATTATTGTATTGAGATCTTTGTGTGACTTAATGTCACAAAGAGTTTCTTTTATGAAAGTGGTTGCACCTATGTTTGGGGCATAAATGTTGACTATTATTATATCCTCTTGCTGGATTGTTCCTTTTACCAGTAAGAAATAACCTGCTTTGTCTTTTCTGATAAGTTTAGGTTTGAAGTCTAATTTGTCTGATACCATAGTTACTACTCCTGCTTGTTTTTTGTTTTTTTTTGTGGTACCGGGGATTGAACCCAGGGGCGTTCTACCTCCGC